>CM067373.1:152714280-152747347 GCA_034401795.1 Chaetoderma sp. LZ-2023a
ACGACACGACGATGTTTGTCCCCAACCATCTCTATCTAAGCTCTGAACTCCTTGACAATCATTTTTTGAAAAAAATATACAGGTAAGTTGTATATATTTTGAAACTAATTTGACTGGGTGATGTTGATGCCCATGGCAGCAACAGCGCCTAATCAAATTAGTTTCAAAATATTCAACAGCATGTTTATTAAATAGCATAAACATACAATTCATACATGTCAGACGCGTTTAAGACGGGCTATATCGAGTCATTCATGACATCCTGATTATGACATCATCCTACACATCACTTAGTTGGTTATGACGTTATATGATCGATGGATAAACTTGGAAAGGTCCATTCTATCTCAAACTGTAGGAGGTGCACCGACAAGATTTTCGTAACGTACATACAGAAATTCCATGTTTTTCAGTCATGCATGACCTATGCAAAAAACTTTAACATTTGGCACATGTCTGGATGGTGTATTGTCAAGTTTCATCCAATTCTTGCTCAAATGGTAGCTGTTGTGATGAGCTTTCTGGGATATCTGGGACGGACTGATATATGTACGCGATAGAGCGATGCAAAAAATTGCAATGCTAGGCGCATGTTTGGGTAGTGTATAATAACACTGTCACGTTTCGATCAATTCCATCTAAAACTGTAGGAGTTGCAGTGACAAGATTTTCAGGGATGGACTGAAATGTGTATAACGGCCTATAGGTGGATGGGATGGACTGATGAAAAGGATTTAAATAACATTATGATTAGGCACACCTTTGGGTGGTGTACAATCATCATGTCATGTTTCAAAACAATTTTCTCTCAAGCAGTAGGAGTTGCAGCGACAAGATTTTCGTGACGTACATCTGTATGTACTGGACAAAAACATAATAGCCTCACTACACATGTGTGCGTGCGTGCGTGCATGCGTGCGTGTGTGTGTGTGTGTGTGGTGGGGGTGGGGTGTATAATAACAAATCACCAGCAGTTGATAAATGAAATGTTTATACATACACATGTAGTATAAATAGATATTTTTGCAACAAGTGTAGTCTTTTTCTAAAATCTTTTTACAACATTGAGTAATAGCACCATAATTATCGAAGGCTGTAACAATTGTCATAGCAATTATTAACATATAAGATGTTACAATTTAATATATTGATTTCAATGCTAAATTTCAGTTTCATATTACCCCTTTCATGAGTAAATTTGGTCAAGAAAACAATCAAAACTTTTGCTTATTGGACATTAATGGACATTCCTCAAAACCACTGCAAAGGCCAGTTTTGGCCGGCTTCCCTATGAAAGGGTTAAATGATTAATATTCAGGTTTGCTTTTGTACAAAAACTGGTGGAAAATTTTGGAATGGCCCTTTGTGATAATTCGAGGTTCTCAAATGAGTTGAAATATCATCAAAATGGAGGATTCTAGTTTTAGCTATGCCCCGCCCAACTTTAGCTAAGCTCCACCCACACTTCGCACGTGTTCATATCGATCGATCTCTGAACTCCCTGACTATCAATTTCCAGAAACATACACAGGAAAGCTTTTGAATATTTTGAAACTATTTTGACTGGGCACTGAGCAACCAATCAAATTAGTTTCAACATATTCAACAGCATGTTTATTAAATAGTAAAGGCATACAGTTTGTACAACAATGCTTAGTCCATCATCAATTAAGCTTTCAGGATGAACTTAGTTAGGTCATTCATGATGTCATTGATTATGATGTCAGTTTACATGTCACGTAGCTGATTATTACATCATGATTGATGGATAAACAAGAATCCTTCATTATCACACGAGACCCAAATGCAATATTACTAAACAAGTGTAATAGATTTGATTTGAGATGACTGCCAATGAACGCTGGATTAAAATAGATTGAGCAGATTTGTCACTTAAGTGTCTGATGTCATAATAAATAAATCTTTCCCCTTTATCCACCCATCATATGACGTCATAATCAACCACTTGACGTGTAGAATGACATCATAATGAATGACATCATTATGACACCATAATATCTTTATTTCATCATCATGAATGACGTAGATACGTATGTCACGAATGTATATTTGAAGATGGACTATGCGTTGTTGTACGAATTGTATGTCTTTACTATTTAATAAATTTTGTTGAATAGTTTGAAACTAATTTGACAGCAACAGCGCCCAGTCAAATTAGTTACAAAATATTCAACAGCTTACCTGTAAAGTTTTCAGGAAACTGCTAGTGAGGGCATTTGGGCATCGATCAATTCCAATACAGTGAAGTGTGGGTGGAGCTTAGCTAGAGGTCGGCGGGGCATAGCAAAAATTGGAAATGTCCATTACATCACTAGTTACCCGACATCACAATTATAATGTCATGAAATGCCAGTAGTCTGTCAATAGTGTACAAACAGTTTATCTTTCATAAATTTATAATTTAATCAGCATTCTGTTGAATATTTTGAAACTAATTTGACTGGGAACTGTTGCTCCCTAGTCTGTCATTTCAAAATATTTACCAGCTTACTTTTATACCTTGGAATTTAGATTAGTCAAGTTTCAAAGTGATTTCAACCCGCATAAAAAGCAGACAAAAAAGGTAAGCTAGAAATGGGTGTGGCATAAGTAGAAATGAATCCCCATATTATCGCATGAGTTATCATCTCTAGTCACATGCACTGTGATAGCCTTTTATATTATTATTTTCATTGCTGCAGCGCTTCACCAATGCCCGACAAAACATAAGCGTGCGTGCGTAAGTGCGTGCGTGTGTGAAGGTACTTCCGCAGGTCTTTCCTCTTCCATCGTATATCTCCAACGATTTTGGCCCCACTCATAATGTATGACACACACGCAGGTCAAAATATGCTCCTACACACTTGCAAAATAGTGACAAATGCATTATTTTAGTACTTCTGATCGGAAAATTATTTATAAACAATTCTTTAAAATTAACTGAATGTTTCAATAAAATTTATCAATATCTAGAAGTACATTTACACGGTTTAACTGCATAACTGGTTAATCACATAAAATGTACGTACGTATGTGACACGACAGGCACTACAGGCAAGCTCAAAATCAAATCAGATCAACAAATTAAACTGATTTCTGGAATGTTTTAATCAACACTTGAATGTCAGTAGATTAGGAATGTTATAAGAATACACTATAACCAACATTAACCCTTGATTTTGACTTTTTTCCTCAAAGAAAATGAAATTATCTTTTAAAATTTATCACTGGAATGACTGACTCGGTTACTGAGCCAGTCATTCCCCTCGTAAATTTTCAAAAATAATCTCTTTGTCTACAAATGGACATTTCTCAAGACCACTGCAGAAGGTATTTTTGGCTAATATGAGTGTTAAAGGTTTAACCATTCTCAGTGTCAACTTAACCCTTTAATGGCCAAAACTGTCCTCTGTAGTGGTCATGAGGTACGTATATCTTTGCAGGCCAAGAGAAGAGAATTTTGGAATATCTACCACTGGAATGACTGGCTCGGTAACCGAGCCAGTCATTCTAGTGGTAAATTTTCAAAAATACTTTTCTCATGGCCTACAAAGACATTTTTCAACACCACTGCCATTGACAGTTTGGGCTGGTTTCACTAATAACGGGTTAACTGGACGAGTCTCAAAATATAAAATTCCGGAACTAACATTGATTTTATATTAAGTTATTTTCAAATTGTTTTAAAACGCTTGAATTCATACCATTTTCGGAACAAAAATGGGTCGACTAGCAAATAATATTTTTGTTTGGAACATGAATATTGAATTTAATAATTATTAGTATCAGTATTTTTAATTATTCTTATATTCATAACATACTGCCAGAGGTTGTGACATATCACATCACGATATTGCCACACAAATTTTAAACGCATTACAAGATGACAAAGGGCCTGTGACACTCACCTGGGCCATTAGTATTTGAACAATTTATAGATAAATAGACATGATGGATAATCGTCTCCAGCCAAATTAAGTTGAAATCTAGCAAGTGGTTAATGTAGAGTAGTGTTTTGACAATTTCTGGTAAATTTTTCATAAAATCTAAGATTTTCACCCCAAAAATTGAACAATCAAAATTCTGAATACTAGCTCTGAAGATTGTCACCATATGGTCTTTCCACCAAAATTATGTTGAAATGAGTAGCGTTTTAAAGTAAAAGTTGATGGATGGATGATGGACGGTCGCCATGGCATAAGCTCACTTGACCATTCTGGCAAATTGGGCTAATATTTACAGAAACCCGCTTCCATAGATACAAATTTAAATGCCAATTGACGATATATAATATTACACTAACTAATACTAAAAGCCAAGTGTTTAAGAATTAAAATATTTACAATTTTACCAATTCTACATCTACATATTGGCATTAAATTTATGTAAAATGTGCTATGAAAAATTTGATTATATAATATACTTGTATATGAAACAGGATTTATTAGAAAGACAAGATTAAAATACGCAACCTTCTAAACCACTGAAATATCAGATTGCTAATTATCATTCCATTTTATATGATAGCTGGTGTTCATTGTGAAAACAAAGCTGTAGGTTTGCGTGATTATTGCTTCGAGTGATCACAATCGATTGTCTATGAATAATCGTCATTACTCCATTAATCAGCGTGGGTACAAATTACCCAGACATAACAACAAAAAGCATATATCAATGACGAAAGCTGCAATTGTGTTGAGAAGTCAATTTGTAGGGCAAGATTATTTTTGAAAATGTATCACTGCAATACCTGGCTCGATTCTCGAGACAGTCATTTCAGTGATACATTTTCAAAAAAGGTCTTCCTTTGCTATGCAAATGGGCATACATTAAACTGAAAATAAAATTTTTTATGACCGATCGCATTAAAATTTAATTAAAATGTAGGATTTTAATATTTTATGCAGAATAAATTATTCACGATTATTCGATTATATAATTTTTAATCATATAAATTCATGATTAAAAAAATAATCGAGATTTTCAATTTACCGTAATCAGGTATCGCACATTGTCTATAATGCTGCTGTAAGCTGTTGCTGTCTAAGACATCAACAGCTTACAGGAACAATGTTTTCAAAATGTACACAATAATTTTTCAACTTTCAATGTTGAGACATCAGTATCATACAGATTAAACATGTATCTCCTACAATGAATTACAGTTTATCCATCAATCATAACATCATAATTGACTATGTGACATATAGGACGACGTCATACTCAATTGCATCATGAATGACATAGATAAGTTCATCACGAACGCTTATGACGGACTAAGCGTTGTTGTATGAATTATATATGTCTTTACCATATAATAAACATGCTGTTGAATATTTTAAATAGTCAGAAACAGCAGTCAAATTAAATTCAAAATATTCAACAGCGTACCTGCATAGTTTTCTGGAAATTTATAGTCAGGGCATTCAGGGATCGATCTATCCCAACACAGGCAAAGCGTGGGTGGAGTTGAGCTAGAGATGGGCGGGGAATAACTAAAACAGGATTCCTCCATTACTATGATATGACGTCAAATCATCGATGGATACTCCGGAAAGGTGAATTGTTACACAGCATGATCACAAATACTGGAATGTATATTATTAGTTATACAAGTGTTCTGCGGTGCATACGTACCATCTGCATTTCCCCGAGGGAAACACATGAATAGGTCATACAACACAAAACACTTAGAATGAATTCAGTACCCATTAGTGATGACTTATGATGAATTAATCACCCATCAAAGCGATGTACATTTCATTACAAGGCAACAATAGCGATCTGTAAACAGTATGTCATTTTTCAGCATGACCATTTGTTCAAATACAGCAATCATTTCATCAATCTGAAATAGATTCATTAAAGCTTTGACTACGTTATAAATGTTTGTTTAATTGAAAACACACATTCAACCAACATTTACAAGTATATATGAATCACTGGCAATATTTTATTGATTAATTTATAGGCGATTGAATCAATGAAGCAGCGATGCGGACACCATTTTATTCTAAGTCTGCCTAAGGCAGCGATGTCTTCTAATCCATTTATGATCAAAATATTCAACAATACGTTGTATTTTGTTTTGGAAACATTCTAAGCTATTTCTGAGCTGTAGGATTTATTGTCTGATATTTCTTGTGTGTGATGCTAAAACACCATGTGTAAAACTATGTAGGCAGTCTGCTCTGATCCTAAACTCACTCATGAAAGATGTTTGCATGGCCATTATGACCTGTCGCATTTGGTTGAAAGAATGTTGAATTTTGATGTCATCGCCGCGAAAGTGTGCTATGTCACGGCTTTGACTTGTGACAATAAAACTAGATTACAGTTGATTGTTAGATTCAAACCTCAATTTGCAGAGAAGTGCCCAATCCATAATATATAGATCAATGGAATATCTTTAGAAAACTTACAACTGGAATAATGGGCTCAGTAACAGGACCACTCATCCCCTGGTTATGATTTAAAAAATAAAACTATTCCAAATGGCAAATTCCCATTAGAAAATGTATATATCGCCTAACCATTTTTTACCGTTAACTGTCTAAGACAGATTTAATTGGGTTCAACACACACATGCATGCACGCACAAATGGACACACATACACCTTAGCAAAAAAAGAAACAATTTTGATTCGAAATAGTAAAAAATCCTAGCAATGCATAATGCTCATATACCGGATATTAACGAATAAATAGCTAAATAATAACAGAAATTAAGTGTATTAATGCAAATACAATCTATTTTTGACTACTGTTCTCATTCTCCTCTGCTCTCTTATGCGCAGTTGCAAACTCTAGGTATTCGATATAACCATCCCCATTAAGATCGTCCTGTTCTAGTATAACATCAACTATATTTGATATTTCATCGTCAGAAAATGGTTTGATTGCGTGAGCTGTTGCTGCGTGATCATCTTCCTGGCTATCTGGAAAAGAAAAAAAGATAAAGCATTTTTTAGCAGTTTTAATCATTCAAGTCCGCTGTCGCAACTTCAAAGCAGCTATGCACATTGCAAGATGCTGAATATTTTGGAACTCATTTGACATCTTCAGGCAGTAACAGATTCTTGTTAAATTACTTTTTAAATATTCAACAGAGTATTTTATATGTTATAAATAACTTGGCTGAAATGGTTGGAAAGGACTTTGGTACTTTCAGTATCAGTGACGTACATATAGTGTAAGGGGACATTAGAACAATGTTACAAAAGCACAAATGGAGAAATGAGAGAATGTTGTCATGGGTAAAGTGCAACACTGAGATACAAATGATGGTTGAGCACTTTGGCAAAATATATCATTGAAGTACGCTTGGTGCAACAGGATGCGGACAAGGTGCCATGTTTGAATGGTGAAATAGACTTGATCGCGAACAAATCATTGATGACAATTTGAACAAGGTGTCATTGTGGTTTAATTTATGTTGAAAGTGGGCCTGATCAGGGGCCTCACCGAGGTACTATACTGAGATACTGGAAGCTACATAGACACGGTGCAAGATAATATTTAATCCTAAGTACTTAAATCTACATGTATGTTTAATCTAATAATGGTCAGGATGCGAAAATAAAACATTTTTGTTCAATGAATATTGATTTGGAGGCTAAAACAGGCAAAAGAAAACAATCCTTGGAATTTTACCACTGGAATGTCTGGTTATCTAGTCAACCATTCCAGCGGTAAATTTTCAAAAATAGTTTTCTCTTGGCCTGCAAACGGACATTTCTCAATATCACCGCAGAACTCAATTTTGGCCAACTTGACCATAAACTTCTCAGGATTATGGAATGGGAGAAATTTGAAATTACAATGCAGCAATACATGTGACCTGTTGAACATTTTGAAAAGCTTTAAACTGGAAGCTCTGACTGAGTTACAGAATACAAACAGAATATTCAACAGGATGTTTGAGAATGCAAAAATTGCATTATCGCTTCTGTATTTATTGCATTCATGTCTCTCTGTCCGACCGTATCTGTCCAGAAATATATCTAAAAAAATACCGAACGAATCTGCCTCAAAATTTAATACAATAGCGGAAGTTGTCATGCAAAGAGGACTCCAAACTTTGCCCATGATCCTGATAAAAGAACCTGGATCCGGATCAGATCAAATTCTGGTTCTCGGGATATCTTGGACTCTATTGGTCTGATTTGGCCCAAATTTTAACACAAGAAAGTGCATGACAGTTCACTAGGATTCCACAACATTGGATATCATCCAGAAAATTTGAAACTCCGGACAATTCAGACTTATCATTGTGACTAAAACGGGATGGCGCAGGTCTGCAATCTCTGATTTCACTTGTCGGAAGTTGTTCCATTTGTGTCTTCTCGGCAAACAGTGTACATACAATGTGTATAAATGCAGAATGAGTCAATAAACAACAAACTACAAAATGTACTATTAATACATTTTTACTTAACCCTTTGATGGTCAAATCCACTAAAGAAAATCAAAATATACTTGCTTATTAAATATCCATTTGAAAGCCACAAGCACTATTTTTGAAAATTTACCACTAAAATGATTGGCTTATTTATCGCGCCAGTCATTCCAGTGATAAAATTACAAAAAATAGTCTTCTCTTGGCCTGCAAACGGACATTCCTCAAGACCACTCCCGAGGCTAATTTTGGCTGGCTTTGCCATGAAAGGGTACGCTATAGAAGAGAATAAAAAATGTCAGAAACTACACTAATCACATGCAATTTAATATATTATCTGTTAAGATTGGTCTAGGAAATATAATTTTTTGACTAAGAAATGTCCATTTGCCTGTCAAGAGAAGACTATTCTTTAACATTCACGACTAGAATGACCGAATGGACATTTCTCAACATCAATATAGAAGCCATATATGGACATAAAAGGGTCACAATTTTTCTAATGAACATTTGATTAAGATCCTATATGATCTACAGGAATAATTTAGTATGATTATGCTATGTTATGCTATAGGGATGGAGCATTGATGAGTACAGTAATAATAAAATTAGTCATTAAATCCCAATTACCACAAAGTGAGAAAATTGTACAAAATCACAATTATAGAGGCACAGTTGTGTTAAAGATACGGTATCCTAAATAATTTTAATTGGCTATGCAATGTTATTTTAAGCTGCTGTGACATGAATCACTATGCAAGCAACATAAAATGTAGTTACTCAGTAGTCCTGTAAAGTAAAACTTGACGGATGTCTGATGGTCTCAATGGCATCAGGTTACTTGGCCTCTCAGGTTAGGTGAGGTAAAAACTGGTATAACGTTTTATAATGAGAAGCAGTCTTAAGAATAATTTGATGGATGGATAACAGATGGTTGATGGACAGTTGTCATCCAAGCATACGCTCATTTCTCTCGCTCTCTCTCTCTCTCACTCACCACCCTCTCATCATTTCTTTTTTTGTCCCTCCATCCCTTCCCCTCCCCATCCTCCAACTCCCCCCACCCTTTCCCTCACTCCCTCATTTTCTTCATTGTTGTTGTTACATGAATGAAAAGACGAGAAAAGATTACGTTAGTTAGTGCTGTTACCATTTTAATGGTCAAGCCGGCCAAAACCACCATTTGAAATTGTCTTCGAGAAATATACATTTGCAGGTCAAGATAAGACAATTATTTAACCTTTGCCACTGGAATGGCCTTTTCTTGACATGCAAATTGGCATTCACCAAGCAATGAACATTAACTTCCCTGACACATCTTGACCATTAAAGTGTTAAAATCGTGCAGTGCTATAAGATGTCTGAAAATTGTTACGGTCAGCACCAAATACCCATTCCCATGATGTCAATGGCTGCGGACAGAAAAGATACAGCAAAGACTATACACCGATAGCACCGTCAATGCCCGAGCCGAAATAGAATACCAATGTTGCTATTGAGGCGGTTGTTGTTGTTGTTGTTGCTGCTGTCGCTGTACTTGTTCAGCCTTTTTCCGCTTCCTGTCATTCTCTACTCTTTGATAAATTGACGAGATATATTCGACGTAAGTGATATATCCGTCAATATCCCAGTCATGTTCGGTCATGAACATATCAATATAGTTTGAAAGTTCCTCATCGTTCCATATACGCCCACCTTGTCGCCGATGACCATTCGGGTCTTCCTCTATACACATAACAACACATGCGTGACAAATTGTACACCAATATTAACACGGAGACCAAAAATAACAGATTTTTTATGACGTAAGGATTTATTCTGTTAAATATTTATTTGAAACTGATCTAACAGGGAGCTCGTCAGGTCACTCAAAATATTCAACGCCTGTCTTATAGAATCAACGTGTTCCAGTCATATTAATTTCAAACTATTCAACAGTTGTCCAGTATATAGTCATCTTAAAGTTGCAGTTTTGGAATATTGCCCGTTTGCCTGCTGACTTTCTGCATTTTCCATGGAGTTTAATTCTGGACCGCCTGAATATTTTGAAAACAATTTGACTGAAAGTTGCTGGTGGCTAAGCCACCAACAACTTTCAGTCACTGTTTTCAAAATATTCAGCAAGTTCAGAGTTATTGCCCATGAATATTCTTGCGTAGTGGTTTGCAGCAGTCAGATAATTAAGAGCTATGGCATTAATGTATGCGCACAGATGATTATCAACTCATCTGATCTTGTACCATGTACGCATACGGGATTTAATACGAACTACAGCTAACTCCTGTCATCAACCATGGGTCCACGCAACAGAGCTACACACGAAAACCATCATGTCTGCCTGCCTGCCAACCAAAATGGAATCCATTTCTACAGTGAGACCAATTTCAATAGATAAGCATCCTACCCAGATACCAGAACCAATTGATTTTTAATGTTTTCAATCAATCGGTCAAACCAACCAAAGGTTATTGTACAGATAGCAATCCTCAAAATGGACACGATCTGTCAAATTTATTGCCATTTCCGACAACTCTGTCTTTGTCACAACACCACTGTGTTGTACTAGCGATATCACAGCTGTAGACATTGAAAAGAACTATTTTTCAAATAATTTGCTTTAATCCATCAACAAATGGCTAAATGTATAACTATTATATCGACGGATCATGGCAAGCAATAGCCAACGCATAACGGACAAATCACCATGCGGTACGCTAAAAATACAGCTATATAAAAATTAGTTTTATCCGTTGCAATGCTGCATCAGCATTAACTGTCTAACTGCTACAAGCAACTGGACAATCTTTTCACTGGTCATTAACTTCGAATCTGTTGAATATTTTGAAAACAATTTGACTGAAAGTTGTTGGTGGCTTAGCCACCAACAACTTTCAGTCAAATTATTCTCAAAATATTCAGCATATTCTGAGTTAAATCCAATGGAAAAAGTAGTCTGCAGAAATAGTTGATGTTCCTCCTTCATTAGTAGTAAAATGGTTAATCACATGTAGTCTTGTTAAAACTGTGCAAGTTACAAAGATGGCCGCTACGGTTTAATACGGTCAGTGAGAAGCCTGCTTCCACGATGTTGTCAATGGCCATTGACGCCAAAAGCATAAAGATGGCAGCATAGAATGTACCATTTTGGTTGTTATTGTGGCGGTTGTTGTTGTTGTTGCTGTTGCGCCTCTTTGTGTCGTTTCAGATCAGCCTCTACTCGTTGATAAATTGATGAGATATATTCCACATAAGTAATATATCCATCAACATCCCAGTCATTGTCACCCATGAAACCATCAACAAAGTTTGCCAGGTCCTTCTCCGTCCATACCTGCTCTTCTTTGTGTTGCTGACCATCCGAATTTTCGTCTATTATATACATAATAATGGACGTAGGAATGAATTTTAATGTACAATGACGACGACGCCGGCGGTGATGATGATGATGATGATGATGATGATGATGATGATGATGATGATGATGATGATGGTGGTGGTGGTGGTGGTGATGATGATGGTAGTGGTGGTGTTCATGATGATGATGATGATGATGGTTGTGGTGGTGTTGATGATGATGATGGTGGTGTTGATGATGATGATGATGATGATGATGATGGTAGTGGTGGTGTTGATGATGATGATGATGATGGTGGTGGTGTTGGTGGCGGCGGCGGCGATGATGATGATGATGATGGTGGTGGTGTTTGTGATGATGATGATGATGGTAGTGGTGGTGTTGACGATGATGATGATGATGATGATGATGGTGGTGGTGGTGGTGGTGGTGGTGGTTGTGTTGATGATGATGCTAGTTGTGTTGATGGCGCCGATAACGACGATGATGGTGAGGATGATGGTGGTGTTGATGATAATGATGATGGTGGTGGGGGTTGTAAAGATGATGATGATGGTAGTGGTGGTGTGGATGATGATGATGATGATGATGTTGGTGGTAGTGGTGTTGATGATGATGATGATGATGATGATGATTGTGGTGGTGTTGATGATGATGATGATGATGATGATGGTGGTGGTGGTGGTGGTGGTGAAGTGGATAATGATGATGATGATGATGATAAATGATGAATGACGATGGTGTTGATGATGATGGGTTTTTTTTATCAGATTCTTTCTCATTCAACATGGTGTTGATGATGGTGGTGGTGGTGGTGCTCATGGTGGTGGTGGTGGTGTTGATGGTGGTTGTGATGATGATGATGATGATGATGGCGGTGGCGACGACGACGATGATGATGATGATGTACTGTGCTCTGCGGCTGCAGTAGTTTGAAAACATCCTGCAGCTGTTTCTTGTCCTCCGTGAAAGTCTTTATTGTACAGTACACTCAGGAATAAATTATCATCTTTCCAAAACAAAATAAAATGTACTGTTGAATATTATAAACATAATTGGATTGGAAACCATTGTTGCGTAAGGCAGCCCATTTTCAGCCTAAGATAGCAATGCTTTCCAATCCAATGGGGGAATCCAATTTGTGCTATGCCCCGCCCATCCCTAGCTATGCCCCGCCCATCCCTAGCTATGCCCCGCCCATCCCTAGCTATGCCCCGCCCATCCCTAGCTATGCCCCACCCATCCCTAGCTATGCCCCGCCCATCCCTAGCTATGCTCCACCCACGCTTTGGCTCTGTTGGAACTGATCAATCCCTGCACGCTCTGAATCTCAATATACAGAAAACTATACAGGTAAGCTGTTGAATATTTTGAAACTAATTTAACTGAGTGCTGTTACCACCCAGTTAAATTAGTTTCAAAGTATTCAGCAGTATATTTATTAAAGATGTTGTGAGGACTAGATACCCGATCGCTCTGATTAACTTGACAATCATTCTCCTTTACTAGAAGAACAAAATGCTTTTTAATTTTTGTAATCAGCCCAGCCAAAGCTGAGATAAGCATATAGCAACCACCTTGACAACCAAACGTTTTTAGCTATCGCGCTAGAGTTGTGACGTCACACCGGAATGACACCAATTCCTATTAGTCTAGATTATTATCTCGGGGAGCATAGCTAGGCTCTCTACTGCTGCGCATATTAGGCACCTATGCACCTATTCTTTGACAATTCATGGTTCACACAGGGACACTACATTGTTCGAGATGCACAAAGGTACAATAATATTTTTGTTGATTATATTTTTGTTGATTAAACTTAAAGGATAGACCTCATGGTCATGGTGCCTGACATCACATTTTTTAAAACAAATTTGACCATGAAAGGGTTTATTTATGAGCTATAATGTAAGCAAGTGAAAAGATGAATAATACTCATTTCACACCTAAATATAAGCCATTTAACCCTTTAACACTCATATCAGCCAAAAATGACATCCGCACACTGGTCTTGAGAAATGTCCATTTGCAGACCAAGAGAAGACTATTTTTGAAAATTTACCGCTAGAATGTCTGACTCGGTAACAGAGTCAGTTATTCCAGTGGTAAATTTCAAAAATAGTCTTTTCTTGGTCTGCAAATGGGCATCTTATTTAAGAAAATTTTTTAAACAAATTTTAGTGTTAAAGGGTTAAACTCACTATTGATCCAGATTGGTCATGGAAAAAGTTTTGCTTAGTTTATCTCCATCTGCAGATCAACTTTTGAAAATTTATCACTGGAATGACAGGCTCGATAAACGATACATTTCCCAAAAAAAATTGTCTTCTCTTGTTGTGCAAAGACAGTTATCAAGCCATTCTGGTTGGTTTAATTCCTAAAGGGGTCTAAGAAAACAAAAAAAATTTCAAAAAATGGCTAACGGTATGTATAATGATGGACAAGACACCATGGCATAATCTCACGAGGCGGGCGAAAAATACAGAGCTATATAAAATTAGTTTTTATCTGTTGCAAGGTTGAATCAGCATTTAATAATTCAATTCCGTAAAACATGATTACCCATCCTCATCTGGAAAGTTAAGGTGCTACAAGACTGCGTATATAACAACAGTATGTATCAACCGTCTCACTGCTGCTGCAGAGCCAGAACATAATTTTAACGAACAAAAACTCTTGACTTGCTGAATATTTTGAAAATAATTTGACTGCCAGTTTCAGTCAAATTGTTTTCAAAATATTTAGCCAATCCAGAGATATAATCCCTGGAAAATGTTGACTGCAAAAACTCAGCAGTCTGCCGGTTAAAAGAAGCCTGATTATTAGTAGTATAATGGTTAAAACTGTGCCGTGTTATAAAAATGGCCATTACGGTTTAATAGTCAGCGAGAACTAAGCCTGCTTCCTCAATGTTGTCAATACCAATGATGGCAAAAAGCGGCAAAATATAGCATAGCGATAGCACTCTAAATTCCCGAGCTAAAATAGAATGTACCATTATGATTGCTATTGAGGAGGCTGTTGTTGTTGTTGTTGTTGTTCCTGTTGTCGTTTCCGATCTGCCTCTACACGTTGATAAACCGATGAGATATATTCCACGTAAGTAATATATCCATCAGTATCCCAGTCATGTTCGTCCATGAAACCATCAATAAAGTTTGCCAGGTCCTTCTCCGTCCATATCCGCTCTTCTTTTTGTCGCTGAACATCCGCGTCTTCCTCTATTATATACACAATAATAGATGTGGCGATCAATAGAAGGACCCATTTCTAGCTAGGCCCCGCCCATTTCTAGCTAAGCTCCGCCCACTTTTGACATATGTTGAAATTGATAAATTTTATAACTATACTTTGAATCATGAATTCCTAGAATCCCTAATTTCAAGGTAGCTATACATGTAAATTGTTGAATATTTTGAAACTAATTTCGCTGGGTGCTGCCGCTGCCTATAGGAGCAACATATACCGGTCAAATTAAATTAACCCTTTAATGGGCAAGCCTGACAAAAACGGCCTATTGAGGAATGTCCATTTGCAGGCCAAGAGGACTATTTTAGAAAATTTACCACTGGAATGCCTGGCTTGATAACCGAGCCAGTCATTCCAGTGGTACATTTTCAAAAATACTCACTCTCTGGACAGTAAGTAAGGAAATATTTTTATTTTCTTGACCAAATTTAACCATTAAAAGGTTAAGAATATTCAACAGACTGTTTATTAAATCATAACTCCATCAAAGACATACAATTTGTACATTTGACAGACTTACATGTTTACGACGGAGCTACATGTAGACATATCATTATGATTGCGATGTCAGCAATGCATGCAACGGAATAACTCTCATGTACACCTTATTTAAACTTTTCACCAACAAATCCCCCGAAAAAGAAAATTTTTTACGATATAAAACTTATTCTGAATATTTTGAAATTAATTTGACTGGAAGCCGTTGCTGCCTAAGGTATGCTCAGTTGTCCTGTATGGTGGCCATGAAAATGAGATATGTGGAATTCTTCGGTGAAAGGCTTAACCGCAAAAACCCTTAAATGGTTAGTCGGTCAAGAAAATTGACATGTTTGCTTAGTGAATGTCCATTACATGTAGCAGGCCATGACAAGACTAGGTTTGAAAATTTACCTGTGATAAAATTTTTAAATACTCTCGGCCTGTAATTGGGCATTCCACAAGATAACTACAAAAACGTGTTTTGGCCGGCTTTACCATTAACCTTTTACTTGTCAAATTGGGTCAAGAAAACTTTAATATCTGCCTAATGAATGTCCATTTACAGTTCAAGAGAATACAATATTTGAAGATTTACCACTGGAATCAAAGGCTCGATATCGAGCCAGTCATTCCTGTGGTAAATTTTCAAAAATATTATTCTCTTGGCCTGTAAATGGACATTGCACAAGACATTAACAGAGGCCCTTGACCATTAAAGGGTTAAATGTTAACTTACATACTGAGATTTAGCATATTCCCAGCGGTCCCACAAATAGATGACCGGTTCTAAATCATATGTACACCGACTCAACCGGTATCCTAGAATACATGCCTCTACGCCCTGAGCAAAATACCTTACCAGTAAAGTGACCTCTAACATGTCTGACTGACCCTGACCCTTAAACGACATCCACAGCAACAAGACCGTAACAATTCATGAGTCGGTCTGTTAATGACATTTGATAAGCATCATTTGTCATATTTGTTTGCTTGGAAAATGAAACTTTATCTTGATAATTATTGAATTAATGTGGTTGAAAGTTTGCATATAAGGGAAATACAATGTATTCCTACTGCTTTTTAACATTAAAAAAAAAATAGTTGTGTAGAAAAGAGGAGGGGGGGGGGGGGGATTGTCTGTCCAATTTGAAAATGGTATCCTCTAGTCCAAGTCCTAGAAAAACCAGTGGGTTATATACCTTGTTCCCCGCTTCTCAGGAATCATCAATCCGCTGCTCTGAAGTTATGCAGATGCCACTCACAACAAATCTTAATGGTTCGTAACACATTTCATTCTGGATCCCTAGAAAGTTATGCTTCATTGAGCGAAAATTAGTATCTACTGAATAATTTGAAAGCAATTGATAGAATGTTGTTGATGCCTATGGCAGCAACAACTTTCAGTCAAACTGTTTTCAAAATAATCAGCAATATTATAACTATTGCATCAGTAAACATCATCGATAAACATACAGAATGAAAGTTGTTAAGTGCTTCTCGGGGACGAAATCGCCACACAGTTTCAACCAACCCCTTCCCCTGTTATACCTGAGCGACCAAATTCCCTTGGGAACCCATGGTTGTCATGACAACAAATAGGAAGCTATCCCGAAGCTGGTTGTTTGAACATCTGTCAGCTTTTAAGCGGCTAATGTTCATCGAGCCATAGAGAGATGAGAGTGACACAACGCTACGGAAGCTTAATTCAATTACACGAGCCTCGAGTCGCAGCCCAACGAATCTTCGGAGAGACAGGAGAGTGCGCACAATATACGAGGACTCACCGAATTCTGCGTACTTCATTCTTTATACAGTTCCAAACACTAGCCATTATCAGTCAGTTCCAGTCGGATTATGGACGAGCGCTATACAGGATGAAACATTCATGCTTAGCAGCAAGCTGGACAGTAGCCAAGCCGTCCACACCCCTGTGCCCGCTGCGAAACCGGGTATCTCTCGATCACTTGTGGGTAGCTAGTAGCTGGCTAGCGCTGTTAGCTAGCATTGCAATCTCATGGCAAGGATAAATTTTTGCAAGGGGAATAATCCTCATTTCACAAGATGTACACGTACACCTTACTTAGTTAACCTTTTCACCGACAAATCGCTGGAAGGGTTAAGTTTTACGAAGTAAAATTTATTCTGTGAAATAGTATGTAATTAACTTGAGAGGAAGCTGTTGCAGACAAGGCAGCGGCTTCCAGTCAAATTACTTTCAAAATATTCCACAGTTTTCCTCTATGGTTTGCCTTAAAAATGTGATATGGGTAATTCTTCAGTGAAGGCATTAACCCCTTACCCCCTCTAATGGCTACGGTTGGTTAAGAAAAATGTTAAAATCTTAAAACCGTTCTACAGATTCTGACATTGATATTTATCCCTGCCAACAGCGAGATCATCATCATCATCATTATTATTAGACTATGTCCGCTGGAGTCCAGTATCTTCCAGGAAGCTAAGCAGCAGGTGCATACTTTGAGCAACAGGTGTGACGACGTCATTTGAACTGGTGATGTGTGGCAAAAAAATGTTTTATTGTTACCCTCAAACCGTAACTTTTCTGTAGACACATGAAAAATCCATCAAAATATTTTTATTATTGTATTTTTACTATAACCTTTTATGGGTGTGGGTGTGTGGGTGTGTGCGTTAGTGGGTGCTTGTTGGGGGGGGGGGGGGGGGAGAGATATATAAATCGATAATCGATCAAGTAGCCTTTGATCCTGCTAAATAATTTGGAATACTAAATTGCTTATTGCTTATTATTTAAATCTCCAATTGCAGGCAGAGACGATATATTTTTTCAGATTTACCACAGGAATAACGGCCTCCATCCTCAAGCACTTAAAGACCGTTATCAATTTTAAAGATTCAATGAAAACAGCCTGGGACTGATGCACCGACTAGTCAATCAGTAAAATGCTGGAGGAAATTAAAATCTGGCTCACGCAAAGCATGATTGGTTAAATGTATGACTTATGATTAAAATCATATTTTGTTAAAATCCAATATGCAAGCGAGTGTGAAGAACATCTTCAGATAAATATTAAATGTCTCACTGCAGCAAACCACCAGACAATAATTTCAATGAGCAAAAACTCTTTCCTTGTTGAATATTTTGAAAACAATTTGACTGAAAATTGTTGGTGGCTTAGCCACCAACAACTTTCAGTCAAATGGTTTTCAAAATATTTAGCAGATCCAGAGATATAGACCTTGGAATATGTCGTCTGCAAAAACTCAGCAGTCAGACGGTCAATGCAACTAGTAATATAATCATTGTATATTCTGAAAAAATCCATGATCGAATCGCGATCTCTCAAAATTAACACACCCATATACAAATACTGTACTCGGGAACTCGGAAATTACTATATACATATAATAGTAATCATCATGTGATGGTGACCGAGTATTATACATGTACCTTCGATCCGATTACCTCCGCTTAAATATGCAGCCGGTCAAAAGTTCTTGATCATTGAGAATATTGTAAAGTGGCTTGTAGCGGAAAGACAGTTAACAAACAAAGAAACAGACAGACAAAACAAAAGCTATATATCCCATAAATATAAAGGTTGGGAGGAGGGGGGAATAATAATATAGATTTCTGACTAGTTTTCGACAGCTTAATCTTGTAATGGTCAAGAGGATCAAAGACGGCTTCGCTAGTGGCATCGAGACCTCCCACTGAATAAAATATTCAGATGGACATTTTCCATGAGAAAGCTGGTTTTTCATCTTTATCTATTTGACCATTACCGGTAAAGGTTTTAATGGTCAATCTGGCCAAAATAGCCTCTGCAGTGATCTTGAGAAATCTGAATTTTAAGGTCAAGTATACCAAGAACTCTATGGGTTTTGTTTTTTTTAACATACCACTGCAATGACTGCCTCGCTAATGGAGCACTAATTTTGATTTTCAAATTCTTTCCATGTGTCTAGAAAAGTTCGGGTTGGAGGGAAAAGTTTGGGTTGGAGGGAAAAGTCCGGGTTGGAGGGAAAAGAATAAAACAAAACCAAAACCTTAAATTTGTATTAAAATGTAGCTTAACCCTCTATATAAATAGAAAGTGCGGATTGAAAGAAACTGCACTGAATTCCTTTTTATCTGTTAATTTTATGCAATTCTGACAGCCTCATTAATAATCCGTCCTTCAAGTGTTTATGCATTGACTTTGGAAGTAGCGTGTTAATATAACAAATCTATCCTCAATTGCCGTCCAATCTGACAACAGTTGATGCGTCAATACCACAAACAGCGCTCTGTTGTAACCGTAATAACAGCACCCGGTGAAGTCACCCGCCAGAGTCCCCCAGGGCAGTCTTGCACGATTAATTACTTGTTGTAGCATATTTGCTCGAATGAATAATTGAAATTCATGAGTCCTTTTCACTGGCATAATGACGGGGGCGGCGTTCGACCCTTGTCAGCTCTCGCGCTGTTCCTCTCGTGGAAATCTGACTTGTGTCAGAGCTCCCGCAGCCATCGCGCAAAACAGCAACAAATCAATGCCTTCGTTATAAACACGGACATGGAGTGTCATGTGATTGCATGGGTCTAGTATTGTCAGACTGCCTTAAGTGACCACCTGTCTTATTGGGGACAAACTCTAGCATCTTTTAACCCTTTAACTATCTCACTGTTACAAACCACCAAACAAACATTTCAATGGGCGATAACTCTTGACCTGTTGAATATTTTGAAGATAATTTGACTGACAGTTGTTGGTGGCTTAGCCACCAACAACTTTCAGTCAAATTGTTTTCAAAGTATTCAGCATATCCAGATGTACACCCCAAGGAAAATGTAGTCTGCAGATATTCCACACTCAGACAGTTATTGGTCCAGTCAGTCAAATCCAGCCTCAACAGTGGTCTGGAGAAATATCCAATTACAAGTTAACAAGGATATTTTTGAAAATTTACAATTGGAGTGAGCCAGTTATTCCAGTGGTAAATTATCAAAAATAGCCTTCGCTTGGTCTGCAAATGCAAGTTTAACTAACGCAAGGATTACGATTTCCTTGACAATCCTAACACACTAAAGAGCTAAGATGGGTGGTGAAAAAAACCACCTACTTGTAGCCTATGGTACCACTCATTAATAAGTTAAAATGTTTCCAAAATATAGAATAGAAATAGAATTTTGAACGCATCTAAGAAATTTTCGGTTGAATATTTTGAACATTTAATGGGATTGGAAGATATTGCGGCAATGTCATCCAACCTAATTATACTCAAAATATTCAGCAATAAATTTTATCCTGCTTTCGAAACAATTTAATTTTTTTCTTAGCTGTTCGATATGACCACAGATATAGTAGGGATGGGTGAGTGGGGAGGGGGGGGAGGAGATATGTGGCATTGGGATGGGTGGACGAAAATGCTAAGGCAGCAATGTCTTCCTGTCGAATTATGATCATGATATTCAACAGAACATTTAAAGGTGCATATTCACAGCAGAATGGTTCAAAATAAAATTGTTAAAATTATATATTTTTAGAGGCTTAAATTGCGTGCCGAGATATAATGAAACAAAATAAATCATAGCACTCTGATGTAAATATTCTATCTTTTATTGTGTCAATAGCAAAGAAACTGGTGTACATTCTTCAACAATTTTGGTGGACGATGTTGCTGTCTACGACAGCACCATCTTCCACCAAATTTGTAGAAAAATGAACACCAGTTTATCTTTCAATTTAATTTGAAAATTTAGAATTTTGAAATCATGGTGTTACGGGTTAACACAAAATTTGCAGGTTCCGTCATTGATATGCATTTGTTGTTATGTTGGGGGATAATTTGTAACCAAACTGATTAATCAAGTAATCACTATTATTCTTAAATAATCGATCGTGATCACTCAATGTAATAATCCTAGTATTACCTATGATAATTTTTACACCTTCTTCAAAATAAAATCCTGAAACGGTTCCAGATTTATCTTAACAAATTCCAAAACATTTTATGATATCCCTATTTTTTTCAGTGACAACTTTGAAATCTTTAAAAAAAATTTAAATTATTAGGTCTGAAAATGGCAGTATTTGAGAATCCAGACCGCCAAACATGACAAATTAGAATAATTAAATTTTCTGTAATTTTTCTGAATCCATGACCAGTGCAAAATGTGAGATTTCCCATAATTTTTAACCATTTCACCGTCAAATCCCTGGAAAAAATTAATTCTTTACGACATTAAAATTATTCTGTTAACATTTTAAATTACGTTGACTGTCTAACTTAACCCTGTACTGGTGACATCGGCCCAAACTGACCAATGAAGTGGTCACCGAGACAGTCATTCCAGTGGTCAATTAAAAAACAAAGTCCTTGACCTGCAAATTTAAAAGTGAAACATTTAGATTTTCTGGACCCAGTTTGACCATTAAAGGGTTAAAATTAATACAGATTTAATTGTTTCAGATTTAAGAGAGAGCATTTCATTTTACAAAGATTTGATGACAGTAGGAATCCCTAGGCTAAACACCCTCATGTTACCATCACGCTGTCGAAGGCACAGTACATATAATCCAGGAGTTTGTAATTCTTTATTATGAGTGGCTGATAGCGGTGGAGGGGAGAGGGGAAGGGTGGGGGGTGGGGGGAATGGGCCATTAATTTGCAATTGCAACCAGACATACCCGTCAATCTAGGCAACAATGGTAATAATTTCTAATTACAATATTTTGAAAACATGATAAAATAACACTGTACATTTCGGCAGGCTGGAATGGTTAACGTTGTTGAGGCAATACAAGTAGCAGCATTTTGCAAAGACCTGGTTACATTGCTACATTTGATGCAATTATCTGTTATTTGGTCAAATAAAGGAAGATTAGTCTGTAAAGTCCTCCCGCAGAACAGCATCCATTTACCTCCCTTGAATCATCACATCCTATATGCTTCAATACAGATTATAATTGAAATCATAACACATTACTGACTAAATTGTGTCAAGAAAAATTTAAATACTACTTGCTCATTTAATGTCCATTTACAGGCAATG
Source organism: Chaetoderma sp. LZ-2023a (assembly GCA_034401795.1). Lineage (NCBI taxonomy): Eukaryota > Metazoa > Mollusca > Caudofoveata > Chaetodermatida > Chaetodermatidae > Chaetoderma > Chaetoderma sp. LZ-2023a. Next base: position 152,736,778 of record CM067373.1, read on the forward strand.
AGAAGACTATTTTTGAAAATTTACCACTGGAATGACTGGCTCGGTTACCGAGCCAGTCATTTCAGTGGTAAATTTTCAAAAATTGTCTTCTCTTGGCCTGCAGAGGCGCATTCCTCAAGACAATTGCGGAGGCCGCCATGTAAGGCATCACATCACTTTAATGGTCAAGCTGGCCAAAAATGGCCTTTGGGAATGTCCATTTGCAGGCAGAGGCTAATACTGTTCCTGTAATAGACTCAAGAGGTTATCATTGAACATGAAGAACAATCATTATTAATCCCTATAAGCAGGCGTTCAGATAAGCAACTCCGAGTGCATTACGGGTACATGGTGATTGATGCGGCTACATGCAATTAGACTTGCGCGATTATTGCTCAAATGAGTGCTCACGATCGATTATATAAGAATAATCATGATTGTTCAATTAATCAACTTCACTAGTTGGGTACAAATTTACTCAGACATAATATCAAAAAGCATATCAATGACAAAAGCTGCAACTTGGTGTTTAGAAAAGTACATTTGCAGACCAAGAGAAGATTAGTTTTGAAAATATATCACTAGAATTCCTGGCTTGATTCTCGAGGCGGTCATTCCAGTGATACATTGAAATGTCTTCTCTTGGACTGCAAATGGACACACATTCACTGAGCAAAATGTCAATTATCATGACCGATTACATTAAAAAGCTATTATAAGATAGGATTTCACATAATTTATGCAGTAGAAATTATTCACTATTATTCGATTATATAATTCTTAATGATATAAATTCATGATTTAAGAAATATTCGTGATTTTCGATTTAATCACGTAATCGCACTGTTCGCACTTGTAGTCTACATGTATGCCATGTGTCTAGAGTAGAAGAATATATGTGGGGGGGGGGGGTGTGTACATGCAATGCAATGTAACAAACTATTAAATCACATTCGCTAGATTTAATCACGTAATCGCACTGTTCGCACTTGTAGTCTACATGTATGCCATGTGTCTAGAGTAGAAGAATATATGTGGGGGGGGGTGTACATGCAATGCAATGTAACAAACTATTAAATCACATTCGCTAGCACATTAATGAACCTTTTCAGTTTTAGCTATGCACCGCCCATCTCTATATAAGTTCCACCCATACTTTGCCGTGTTGTGATTGATCAATCCCTGAATGCCCTCACTATCAATTTCCTGAAAACTATACAGGTAAGCTGTTGAATATCTTGTAACTAATTTGACTTGGTGCTGTTACTGCCATAGGCAGCAACAGCGCCCAGTCAAATTAGTTTCAAAGTATTCAACAGAATAGTTATTAAATAGTAGACATACAATTTGTACAACAATGTATAGTCCGTCTTCAAATATGCCGTCGTGATGTACTTATTAACACTGTGGCAGCGACGGGATGTATTATCGGCTAGAAATAATTAGGTTCCTAGTCCGACGGGACGTATTATCGACAAGAGATAATTAGATGCCGGGAGCGACGGGACGTATTATTGACTCACGCTACCACCAGTTTTTTATCACTAAATACGCAAGCATTACTGCCATTTTATCCAATCAAACTTAGCGTTACATTATGTAAGAAGGCTGAATTTTCTAAATCCACTGTCGATTGGTCAATTCAGTTTGTTTACAAATTTCTGCGGGAATATAAATAGATCTTTATGAATGAAATATTTGCGTAAAAATGTTGAAGATGACGAAGCAATTCCTTTATTTAAGCGAGTACTCACGAGTACCCGATTATCCGGATACATGGAATCAGGTATTATTATTATCATTATTATTATTATTATACAAGCAGCTCAACGATTGGGCAAGCTGGAAAATCTTTCTAAACGGCATCCTACACTAGCAGTGTCATATATAATACGGAAATGCGAAGGCAACCCGCTCTCCGTAGTTAAGATCGCAAATTTTGTTTGTTATCTTTATCACGTGATATGATGTTACCAGCTTATGGTAGTTAGTTTAATTTTAATGGAACTTTACGTTTCCACACTTTTAAATTACTTTATAACTGAAAGCCTCTCAAAATTACTGAACATCCATCATGGTGAAATTATTTAAAATCAATGGTCGAGTGGGGTTTAGGTATTGAGAGACAGTTGTCAATAATTTAAAAAAATTATATTTTCCTCCAAACCTTATTATATATTTATAGTAGAGGGGACATGTGATAAAAGGTTTGGAAGAAAATATAATATATTATAGTAGGGGGATATATAGTAGCGGTATGTATGGACGAAAATTCAAAGACCTGTGGTCTGGAAACTAGAAGGGCATATCAGCAGAGACAATAAAATTGTTTTAAAGATATTGACCACTGTGGAGATATGGTTAGAATGGTTCACATGGGGAAGGAACGAGGGGGGACCAATTGGGAGATGTGCCCCTTTTTTCCTCTTCCATAGTTTAGCACACACACCCCCCCCCCCCCTCCCACAACCCCAGGTCAAACACATTCCGACACCCCAGTTATTGCGCTTGATTGCCCTGTCCATTTTTGTCAATCTTACTGAGGTTTGCTGCTGTTCATCTTGTAATGTATCTATCCTTTTATTTTTCAGCTTGAAACACCATTTGAGAGAAAAATGAAAACAAATTTAAACTTGATGATTTTTATAAACCCTGTAACACTTAAATTTGCTAAAAAAAATTACATCTCATAGTAAATATCCATTTCCAGACAAAGAGAATCTGTTTGAAAATTTACCACTCAGTTATTGCGCCAGACAATCCAGTCGTACTTTTTCCAAAATATCCTCATGATCTACAAATGGACATTTTGCAAGGTCACTGCTGTACCCGTTTTTGGCCGGCTTGCATGTTATAGGGTTAATAATATTTGAATACTGTATTGTGTAGGGCTGTGGTTCATGAAGATTTTCACGAACCGAACCGGTTCGCGATACACTAGTCCGGTTCACGAACCGGTTCAAGAACCATCTAATATTCAAAACCTGAACTGATGAAATAGAATTAGAAATATTGTGACACACAAAACCATTTGCAAATTCCAAGTGGCTTTAGTGACAAAATACACAACAAATGCTTAGTATATAACAGCCAGATAAGTTCAATACACTCAAATAAGTTTCATTGCATGATTAGTTGGTTACTTCTTGCAGTTTTATAGACGACACTAGTTAAATAAATCGATACAGGGAACCAGGCCAGTACGGGAACCTCATCTAGACAACACAGATATCTAGATCTGATAGATCTCCTCGAGTTTAAACAGCTAAAATAGTTTTGCTGAATACACATTCTCGGCTACTTTGAACTGGATTTTGTATTAAGATATTACTAGATAATTAGAATGCATAACATTTTGCAAAAAAATACGCCCATATAAACGCAGTTGGTCGAGAAAACTGTTCTAAACAGCGGTTTTACTGGTAATAACAATTGCGCGCTGAACATCCTCGATTTTAATCAGAGAAAGCACATCGCATTTTGATTAGATACTGACTGGTGTTCATTATAATAGCCAATGAAAACGTAATGGAAGAATGATTAGAAGAATAATTTGAACACTGTATCATTTCTCGGAAATCATGGCCGATTTTGCAAATAACAAAGAAAATATGTCACGTTCGCCTTTTCTTTGACGGAGCATGTGTGCCATGTAGACCTTATAAGCCTGTAATATGTTGAGATGGTGTAATACACATGATAACAACATTTTATTGGCTTGTAATGTCAATATTTGCCGGTAAATTAAACCATTTAAGCGAGGAAGGTATGTGGTACTCTAGGACAATTACGCTATCATGTGTGTGGGTTGAACTTACTCAGAAAATAATTCAAAATATTGTCGTAAATCTGAAATACGGTTTATCATTCAAAACTTGTATATGGCTAGAATAAGTGCTTAGTAAATCGTTTTCGTCATGATTTTCGCATATTTGCCGTAGACAGATGGAAAATACATGCGAAAAAAAATTAATGTATGGTTCGCGAACCACAAGATTCGTCAAATAAATGTTTGAACATGATTCGTCTTCCAAGAGTTCATGATTGTTCGAAGGTTCGAATGTTTGCCCCAGCCCTAGTATTGTGTAAACTATCAGCGCAAATATCAAATAAAGTTTACTCGAAGTGAGAGGGAGAGAGAATCTCATATTAGGCAATCAGGGTAATCAGACTGGACTATGTATAGTAGATTTGTCCAATATATCGAGTCCAATTTGATTGGAAGCTGCTGCTGCTTTAGGCAACAATAGATTCCAATTAAATTTATCAAAATATACTCAACAGATTACTTTTTTAGACTGCTGGATATTTACCCTTGTCCTGCAAGGGGAAGGGGGTATTACATTTGTGTGTGTGTGTGTGTATGCATGCGTGCATGTGTGCGTGTATGTGTGCATCCATGTGTCTGTCCGGTATTGCATCTAAAATACTGATCCTATTGGTTTCAAATTTTAACACAAAAAAAACCAACATAACCTAAACAAGGATTTCCAGAAGTTGTCTGTGATCTGGACAAAAACCCAGGATCTAGATTGGATACAAATTTTAATCTATAGATATCTCGGAAACTACTGTTTAGATTTTGCTCAAATTTTAACAAAGTAGAGGGTTCGATCATACACTACGATTTAACAAATTTGGATGTGCTAAAATTTATTTTAAAACCGCTATGTACATCGTGAGAAAAATGGTATGGCAGTCTCGCAGTGGTTTACATTCTCTGATTACTCTTGTTCATAATGTTATCTATCAAGCATCAAGTCCTCGACAACACCATTGTGATTTTAAAATTTAATCTACCCGTCGATGGAAACTAAGTGATAACTAGATTGCCAACCCTGTAGGTGGGGCTTAGAATACACCTTCCGTATCCTCTGCGTGTCGTAAGAGGCAACTAAAGGAGGTAAGGGTGAGGTAACCCTGACAGAAACCGTGAGTGCTGAAGACGGAGGTTCCAGGCCGCACGGCGCACTCTAATAAAACAGGACTGGCGGTATGATCAGCGAACGAAAAGAAGAAGACTAGATTCCTTGGTCAATAATGCGTTATAGCAGAACCCATGTTCACCACTTTGACCTCTTTACCCCATCCCATCCCTGGGGGGTGGAGCCAAATGTAAATGCGCTCTTGCGCTCCATAATCACCTACCAAATTTGTTAGAATTCCAACCACTGAATTTGGAAGAGTTGCATTACACAGAGACTGGAGTGGATTGTTGTGGAAAATCTGGATGTCTGGATGTCATAAGGGGAAATGATCTGTGAAAGCAGGAGTTAAAAATTAACGAGTCAGAGGCTAGTAGAAATTGACTAGGAGTAGTACAATTTGTAACTGACCAGCCTGATGGTAACAATTTGATATGTCAATGGTCAAGGTGGCCAAAAAATGCCATTGCTGTGATCTTCAGAAATGTCGATATTCAGAGCAAGAGATGACTATTTATAAAAATTTACCACTAGAATAACTGGCTCGTTAAGTGAGCCAGTCATTCCAGTGTTAAAATTTCAAAGATAGTCTTCCCTTGGTCTGCAAAGAAAATTTCAGGGGCTAAAGTAGAATCTAGTAATCTTACTAGACATGTAGTGGCTCATTTGGCTTAATTTCAGTTCATGGAGAGGGTGTGCGAGAGTGGTCAGCAATATGAAAAATCTGGAAATCCAGATAAATTTGTTGGACTCTAATCTTTACAATCGATTTCCTGATCTTTTGAACAGCTCCCCAACCCCAAACCCCCCACCCCCCTCCCCTTTGTTAGACTCCACTTCTTTTGAACTCCACACAACAGTTTGGGAGGAGTTAGCGCGATGGACAGTTTTTCGGATATTTGTCCTTTGTGGGTCAGGGGGTGGAACCAAATCTAAATGTGGTCTTGCAAAGCTCAATCATGGCTAACCCACATACCAAATTTGGTTGAATTCCACCCACCTGTTTGGGAGGGGATAGCATGATGGACTGACAGATGGGTAGATGGAGGTGATTATAATATCTCCATTTTTCAAAACATGGGGATCATGAAAGGACCCAAGGCAATAAGATACAGGTAGGTAATTAATTCAATCTTTATACAAAAATGTAAATTTCTTTCGGATTGAGAAATTAGGCTACCACCATCATTGGCCATCGCACATTGTTTCCAGGATTTGTCGGTGAAAGTGTTAAACATAGCAGACTGGAATTGACAAGTGGACATGGCAGAAATTTAGATTTTCTAATAGATGAACCCACTTTTAGCTCTGCCCCACCTCTAGGTAAGCTTCATCCATGATTTGCGTGTGTTGGGATCAGTTTATACAGTTTGAATCCTAAATTCCCAATTCCATGATAACTATAGATACAGCTAACCTGTTAAATATTTTGGAACTAATTTGACTGGGGTCTGTTTATTAAATAGTTACGGACATACAATTTGTACAACTGACAGATTTTTAAAAGTGCATGATGGACTTAGCTACGTCATCCAATAAATATTTTGATTGTTTAGTCAGCCTACATGTACATGTGATGTAATTCATTATGATGTCATATACTTGGGTGACAGATTGGATTCATCTATTATTTAACCCTTTCTCATTTTCACTGACAAATCTCTGAAAAAGTATGATGCTTACGATACAAAATTTATTCTATTGAATATTTTGAAATTAATTTGACTGAAAGCCATTGCTGCCTAAGGCAGTTTGCAGTCAAACTAATTTTAAAATATTCACCTGTTTTCCTTTATGGTATCATTAAAATGAGATATGGGGAATTCATTGGGAAAAGGGTTAATCTTGCCCGTGCGCAGATTTATGTTGTATATTTCACTGCCGTCGAATCATATTTGCTGCGCGTCGTTCTTGCTTGATTCATTGCGATGGAGCCTAGTGTATACGGTGTCTCCAAATACATAATCATATCAGTAATTTACATTAACAATTTTAATTGAATTCTACCAAAAGCTTCTAGAGATGGATGGATAGACAGATGAATGGAGGCAATTGCAATATCCCAGCAGTCTTATTTCATACAGATCACCAAATCTTTCTCTTTATAAAATCCATGTTAGTAAATCCATCAGCCTACTTAGAAGGAGAAAGCGTCTGATTTTTTTAAGCCATTGTCTGCTCACCTGAAAAAAAATAGGAACAATAAGTTAGTAATAAGCAAATTCTAAAAGTTATATTAAGACTTTAACAATCAAATTTTTTCATGAAAATTTCCGTTTTCTCATAGACAACGCCCATATGCAGACCAACAGCCAGTCATTCCAGTGATACATTTTCAGAAATATTATTTTGGTCGGAAAATTGACATTTTCCTAGACAACTGCAGCAGTTTTGGTTTGACTCAAATGTTAGATGGTTAACAATATACATGTACGGCGCGGGGTTATATAGGGATATACTGGTAAGCACTATGACCCGACAATGGCTGTTATGGTCATACATCGCCCTCAAATTTTAGCGCAGAAATGAAATGAATAATATAATAAATCGACAAGAGCGAATAATAAATTTGTTACAAATGTTTCAAAATTCTGTTGAATATTTTGAAACTAATTTGACTAGAAACTGGCTAAAGCAGCACCAGCTTCACATTGGATTCAAAATATTCAACGTCTTACCTTTATAATGCCTGTTAACGTGAAACTCTGGTTATTTCAGGTTCAAATGTGATATTAGTTTTTGCTTTTGGGCACACTTCCATGATAGTACAAGTTTATTTCAGGGCCCCGGTTCCCTATATCTTTGATCAGAGGATACTGGCCACACAGTAAATGGTGACAGAATGTTTGTAACCAGGGCAAAAGTGAAATAAGTGTTTTCTAAGGAATAATTACTAAGTTCCAATCATCAATGATTATTAGTCAATGTGGTGTTACTTCCAAGTTTTCAGTTACTCAATGACTAATTTAACCGAGAAAGTTATAGATTGTGGTAAGAGAGCAGCAGAACCAATAATATATAAATTCATTTCGTTTACCTCTGGTCGCGAAATAACAATAAGGTTATAGATAAACAATCCGATAATCTCAATCATCTATGCGTGTCTTTGTTTACAAGTTCCGAGAAAACTTACTCTTCAAATTATCGTCAATAACACGGCCGAGTTGAGATGCGAAAGCTGTCAAATATATCGGCATCCCACTTCCCAATTTGCAATATGGTTAATCTAGTCATCTGTCTACTTTTTAGTTTGTGGTGTACAAGAAATATGCATAGATTGACATATACACCTGTGCAAAAGTTAAGCACCAGCAAAAACAATAGAACGTAGAAACATGATGGTACAACTAGGCTGCCATACTTTTTGTCCCCGCGTTAGCTGACATAATTCCAAGTACGAAATGCACATGCATGCATGACTTCACGCCGCTTGATGTCCATGCGTGGCGGGAAACAGCACACGTGTTCAGTTATGTAAAAGTCCAGTTTGAGGTGTAGAACATTACATACAGATTTAGGCGACAAGATTAGGAATTTTGTGTTCATGACCGTGGTTTATTTGTACAGAGAGAATTAGCTCTTGATTGTGAACCGCTATGGCAAGACGAAGGTTAAGTGATCGTGTGAAATGGCAAATCATAGGCATGCATACCACTGGTATGTCATGCAGAGAGATTGGCAGACAGCTGAACATTAACCATACTGTAATCAGTCGTTTGATTGCAAACATGGGCAAACTAACGAGGTGAAGGACAGGCCTAGATCTGGAAGACCGAAGAAGACTACTGCCCGTGATGATCGAGCCCTAGTACGCCTTGTTAGGAGATCTCCATTCACCAACAGCAGAGTGCTCAGCCAGCAATGGGAAACGCGCAATAGAGTGTCAATGTCTACCGTCAAAAGGAGACTGTATGCTGCTGGCATGAAAGCTAGGAGACCTGTCAGACGTCCTCTCCTCACTGCACACCACAAAGAGGAGCGTCTGAGGTGGTGCAACGAAAGAAGACACTGGAACATGAGATCCTGGAGACGTGTACACTGGTCCGATGAAAGTCGGTTCCTGCTTCATGCCACAGATGGTCGAACTCGTGTATAGAGGTCCAGACGCACGGCGTACGACCAACGTAACATCATGGAAGAAGTTCCATTTGGTGGAGGTTCCGTTATGATATGGGGGTGCATCTCATTTGATTGTAAGCTGGATCTGTTGACTGTACCTGGAACACTAAATGGACAAAGATATCAAGATTCCATACTGGATAGAGTTGTGGTCCCTCATTTTGTAAATCATGCACCTGTAACCCACCCTATATTCATGGATGACAACGCCCGACCACATCGTGCTAGAGCTGTGCATGAATACCTCCGCCAGAATGCCATCGAAACCCTACCATGGCCAGCAAGGAGCCCTGACATGAACCCTATTGAGCATATCTGGGACATTCTGGGAAACATGGTGAGAAGGAGGGATCCTCCTGTGCAGAACCTACAGGAATTAACAGACGCACTCCATCTTGAATGGCAACAAATACCACAATGGCGTATCAGTCGGTTGGTGACCAGCATGAGACGTCGTGTCCAGGCCGTCATCCAGGCACAAGGTGGATATACCCGGTATTAATAATGACAGTCTCAAACTCGTGCACAGATGTTAAACTTCGTTTTCAGACACCATTAATGACAATCTAGCCACGTGTGTCAACTGTAGGGCAATAGTTGTCAGTTGTGTCAACGTAACCATATTCAGGCCTCGTTTTCAAGTTCAAACAAAAACATACAGTGTTTCCCCACCATCATAATCAGCATTCCTCTAGTTGCATTATTACCTCTTGCACTAAGATGGATGGGTACATAAATGTTTATGCTATTGCTTTCTTCATAGCACATGAATATACCCTCGCATGTGCGTAAAAATAGGGTGGTGCTTAACTTTTGCACAGGTGTATATTTGAACACACAAATGTTACTATTTTGCAACACAGCTGATCGTGTTGCCATCTTGCCGGAAAAATTAATATTCATGCATTCCCGGCCAATCACACGCGTCAATCTTAAAGCACGTTATACGGTGTTGCCAATAACGGGTAATGAGCTTGGTACTCGTATATTAGATACGGGTACGATTCTACAAATTCCTCTCGTTCTCTCACGATAAACGATTCCTATTGGCGACGCGGCTATGAAAAAATGTCTGATGCTATAGAATCTTAGTGTAAAACATTCGCGTTCGCTTCTTAAATGGCTGATTGCAACAAGCAATGCTACAAAGCGTAAAATTTGCCATTTATTCGCCGTCAACACTGGCATGTGTTCGTTTATATGTAAAGGAATTATTCAACATTGAATGAGGCCTTCACATTAAAATCTGAACCGGAATTTCGTGAAATTTTACGGTAACATGGCATAATACAAATTTCATTTTCACATCTTATCGGATGAAAAACTTGACGAAACGTTGGTATCTGTTGGTTTTAATACCATTGTGATTAAATTTATCAATGGCATTTGTGAAATTAAAAAAAATTTCGATACATTTTGCAAAAATAGACCAATGTATTTATCCTACAAGGGGTGTCCATTCTGAGAAGCACATTGACCAACTAAAATATATTTTATTCATACAAATTTTATATGTGCTAAAAGGAATTTTATTGCCCTTTCTAACG
>CM067373.1:152747847-152810347 GCA_034401795.1 Chaetoderma sp. LZ-2023a
TAACGATATATACATGTAGTTTTATATATAGTGGTCTGTCACTTTGCGAAAAATAGTTAATATAGTTGGCATGGTAGCACTACGCCGCTATCACACCACTACCGCTTATAGGCTAGGGTTTTAAGCAAGTTTTCTAGCTTTTGGCTGTAGGGCTGTGAGCATGTTTTTGTAGAATCGTGGTAGGGCCCAGAGGGTTAATGTCATTATTGACATCATTCATTACGATGTCATTCATTATCATCGCTTAGTTGATTATGAAGTCGTAGGATCGGTTGATAAAGTGGAAAGGTATATTAGATACAACACAACTCATAAATAACTTAGTGTTTTCAAGACCAAATAAAAGGTACTGTTGAATAGTTTAGATTTAATTTGACTGGAAGACATTACTGTCTACGGTAATGATCAAGATTGCTCAAGAAAATTGAGGTATTTGCTTAGTGAGTGTGCATGTACAAGCTATTTTGAAAATTTACCAATGGAATGACTGGCTTGGTTCAGTCATTCCAATGCTAAATTTTGAAAAATTGTCTTCTCTTGGCCAATAAATGGGCACTCCTCAAAACCACTGCAGAGGCCAGTTTTGACCTCCGTGGCCACTAAATGGTTAAACGGTCTGGATAAATAAAAATTATGAATCAAAAGTACAAGGCATAAAATACCAAATTTCTTTAGTGACTAAATTATTGGTTCTGCTATTTCATCTTTAGGAAGCGCTCGACCACACAACAACTAAGCCATCATTATCTTCTCTGGTCTCCAGGAATCACAAAGAAACCGATCAATACACGGGTATAATGAAATTATCAACATAAATAAACATAAATAAACATATATAATATATACGCACCTTTATGAAAATGTGTTATAGCTTTGATAAGTTCAACACCATCGAGTTTATTGTTGTTATCGTAATCGTGAAGTTTAAAATAATAAAATTGTAGCTCTTCCTCCGTCATGTCTTCTTTTCGTTTGTTCATTACACCACTTAAATGCTCCATAATATGACTGCAGGGAGAAAATATTTATATAGATCAAGCAGAGAAAATTGGAAATCTTTAGTAACGTAAAAAAAGTTTAACCTTTTCAATTTCAATTTTCTCATAGTAAATGTCCATTTGCAAACCAAGAGATGACTATTTTTGAAAATTTACCACTGGAATGACCGGTTCGATTATCGAGCCAGTCATTCCAGTAGAAAATTTTTAAAAGTCTTCTCTTGATCTGCAAATGGACGTTTCTCAAGACTACTGCAGAAGACATTTTTGGCTGATATGAGATTTAAAGGGTTAATGGCTAAATTTGGTAAAGAAGTTTTAATATTTGCTTATTGAACTCCCATTTGAAGACCAAGATACTATTTTTGAAAATTTACCACAGGCATGACTGGCTCGGTTAGCGGCCAGCCATGCCATGAAAGGATTAAAAGATCTTAATAGATAACTTACATCTGTATATTATGCAATGGAGGATTCCAGTTTATCCATCAATCATATTATGCAGGGATTCATGTCTAGAAAATAGTGGTCAGCTAAAAATTGCTCTGCCTCTCCACGATCAGTGCTAGGCAAGTAATCACTCCTCTAGCAGAATGAAAGTTTGCACATACGTTATTAATTCAGCCGCTAATTAGTAAAATATCTAAATTTTGATCAAAATTTAAGATTTAAGATGAACTATTAATTGCTCTCCTGGGATGAAAAGTTAGGCGAGCTGCGTAAGCGAGAGTGATAGCTCGCCTCAAAAATGATGCCGTCTCATACGACATCATAATCACCTATGTGACGTGTAGTATGATGTCATAAAACTGGATTCCTCAGCTACATCACCAGGTAGCTTATGTCACACTTGATGGATGAACTGGAAAGGTCCATTTAGGCTTGCACGATTTTTCAATTTAATCGTGAAGTTCGATTTATTTTTAAAATCGCGATTTTTACAATGTAATTGAGGGAAAATTGGAAAATCGGCAAAAATTTCATGTCTGTTTATAATGTGAAGTGTGTACTTTTCCGTATCATTTTAGCAGTACATGAGTGCAATTATAATCGATTCACGCCTGTGTTCATTGTGTGTATATCCCGCTGTGCCATGCTTGTGTCGAATACTTACTAATCACACCACAAAGCACTATGATAAACAAGCTAACAATAGCGAGGTAACACCTTTGTCATTAAGAAAACCAGCTAGTTCCTCCGTCGAATCGCCATATAATTTTCTTTCTTTCGCTGCAGACCCCGAGTCTGTCGTGAAATACCAAGTATATACTTAGTTGCAGAGTGTTAGGCAATAATCAGTGAACATAATTCTTTTTTAATTCTAGAGTTAGCAATTTCAGGCGGTGTAACAATTTTTCCTTTCTGATTCGGTTGTCATGTCTAATTAAAGAAAATAAAGCAAACAACATTCCAGATTGTTGTATTTTGAACTGTGCATATGGTTGATTACTCTTAAATGTAAATCATACATTCTGAAAACAACTATAAACCGCACTATAGGACAAGTTTATGTCGTTACTCTTGTAGCTACTCAAAGCTACCATACTATGCATGTCGATTGCGCAGTATCTCCATGTGTCTGCGCATTACTCGGGTAATGACCTAACCTCGTCCTACAAAGAGAGGCTATAAGCGGAAGCTGATACATCACACAATTTCTATTTTTCTCGACGAGATTTTATGTCAAATTTTGATGAATAAACGATGTTTATTAAACTATACGCAATATTTAGATGGTCCAAATTAATAATTTCACTCCCGCGATGATGGATATAAGGTATACATTAAGCATAGACATAGGATGGTAAGAATTTGTCGCATGAAATTGTATTATAATTTCGTGCAACTTTTTCTAAAAATTCCAAATCCCAGTTTTCGTGACTGGTTACGTTACCCTGGTTTATACTTTTGTGAATTTGGAACTATGATTTAATCGAAATCATGATTTTTTTTATAAAATCAATCGCGATGTTTCAAAGCAAAAATCGTGCAAGCCTAGGTCCATTGATTATGGCATGAGTTTACTCGAGTCACAGATGGGAACCCTTCACTAAATACAGTACTTGTATCTGAGCTTCCAATCTGAACTGAAGTTTTCATACACCTTTTGTAGATTGAAATCCCAGAACCTTTCCAGACATAATTTATCAATTTCCAGACACACTTAACCCTTCAACGGTGAAGCCGGTCAAACTGGCCTCTGCTATGGTCTTGAATAAGAAAATGTTTAGTTTTTCTTCACAAAATCTGGCCATTAAACACATTTTATTTTCCAATGAGTCTAAATTTCAAAATGATATAATTTTGCAGAAGAATTTCAGAATTAGTCACCGAGATCAACAATATTTTGAGGGAGACATGAGTGAGAACCACAAAATTTGACTATAAATCAATGTTCCATACAACTTTTCCAAAAATGTAGCCCAAAACCTTTGTACAGGTAGGCTGTTCATTATGTTGAAACTCATTTTACTGGATCCTGTTGCTGCCATAGAAATATTCATAACATCAACAATCATAACAGGATACAAAGGTAGGTTCTTATAACGTCGGGAGGGGGAATGAGAGGGATGGGGGCTTGTTATGAACATTTATCCAATATGGTCGATGCCAGTAAGCTCAACGGTGTGGCGTACGTAGCTCCAGTAGGCCTTCTCTCACCTTTTCTGGGGTGTTAGCATCCACAAGACCTGTGTAATGCGGTAGGGCATGTGTTTCTATCTATGATTAGGAAAGTTGAAGTGACAGGCCACTGGTGAGTCTATCCATTGTCCTACATGTGTATATCCCTGAAGTGTTCCTGTATTCTAATTTTGAATTTGCTAACACCCCAGAAAAGGAGAAAGGCCTACTGGATGCACGTACTCCACACATTGGTGCTTAGTGGCATCGACCATATTGGATAAAGGTTTATAACAAGTCCCCATCCCTCTCATCCCCCCCTATGGGCCCAAAGGAAGAACAATCACTGAGCATGTGCAAATATGGGACCCAAAGGACGAACAATCACTGAGCATGTGCAAAGATGGGTCCCAAAGGAAGAACAATCACTGAGCATGTGCAAAGATGGGACCCAAAGGAAGAACAATCACTGAGCATGTGCAAATATGGGACCCAAAGGACGAACAATCACTGAGCATGTGCAAAGATGGGTCCCAAAGGAAGAATAATCACTGAGCATGTGCAAAGATGGGACCCAAAGGAAGAACAATCACTGAGCATGTGCAAAGATGGGACACAAAGCCGGACCCAAAGGCCTATAAATAGGGGACACAAACACAGTGTCAAGCATCCCACTTTCGTCCTAAACTTTCAGGACAAGCGTCAGGTATACAAATCCAGTCGTGGCTTTCCACGTTATAAATAATACAGGATACAAGGGTACATGTAATACCCATTGAAACTACAGGTAGCTTTATTTCTTTTGACAAGCTTTGCCATGTATAAATGTGCTTCATCAGGTGACAAGTGGAATATTTACAATGCTTAGGACCAATTAATTTTTTTCTTTACAAACCCTCATAAATAAATTTTTCTAGAAAGCAAATAATGCTGTAATTTTAAGGCATTATTTTCAACATTCTTTCCCTCTAGCAAATTTTCGCAGCCAAATTCTTATCACTTGGAATTCCTCATTCAATTTTCTGTAACTCTTTGTTCTCTATAGCTCTGTTAACCCTTTAATGGCCAAGCCGCTCAAAATGGCTTTGAAACGGTCATAAGAAAGTTCCATTTTCTGGCAAAGAGAACACTATTTTTGAAAACTTATCACTGGAATGGCGGGCTTATTAAGGAGCTAGGCCATTCAAGTGGTAAATTTTCAAAACCGTTCTTCTCTTGGCCTGCAAATGGACACTCACTGAGAAAACATTTTCGATGTTCTTGATCAATTTGACAATTAACATGATTATTACTGTAATAGCTTAAAACCTCTGAGCTTGAATTTTTGTCAACCAAAACATTAATTTGGCCTGGGCTTTTATACAAAACAAACCCTTGTTTCTGCTCTATATGGCATAAAGGATTAATTCTATTAATGATACATACTCTGCATCTGGATGACCTCTGAGAGGATTGTTCAACTGTTCTTGTGACATGTGCATTGAATTAGGGTCTCCATGCCCAGGCTGATGAATCTGTCCACCCTGGGGCAAATAATGTATAAATGTACAACTAAAATATAACATCGCTATATATACAGATGTGTCTGTGGAAATCACTGATACTGAAGGAAATTTCAATTTCCCTTTCTCCGAGATCTAACAATACTCACCATTCTATTACTTCTGATATACAGCTGGCCCTGACAGCTGGCTCTAGGACTATAGACTTAGAAAGCCTTACCGACTCCTGGAACCGGGCACTCGGCTCCCAACTGCCGAGTACCCGTCTACCATGAAGCTCATATTGTTTGCATAGACACCAAACAAGAGAAACCCATGGCTTGCCTCCGTGGGGCTGGGAGGCTGGGTCCGTAATAGAATGGTGAGTATTGTTAGATCTCGGAGAATGGGAAATTGAAATTCACTTTCATTCTCCTTTGATCAATACTCGCCATTCTATTACTTCTGATATACACAAGATTTGGTCAGTAACCTGGTGGGAAGGGGCAAGCCATAACTGCTACTTTTGCCCCTTGGAGAAAGAGCTAGACTTAAACTTGATTAATGGAGACCTAAAAGGACCATCAAGTTAACGGAACCGAATCACAATCGCATCACTGCCCCCCACCCACCCCCCTTTTGCTCGTAAGAAAATGGAGAGAACTCACGAACATGCATCTCGCCTGAAAACACAAATATGCCAAGAGGGTTAACTGCTCTTTGCATATATATATATATATATATATATATATATATATATATATATATATATATATATATATATATATATATATATATATATATATATATGTATTAGCCTGGGAATGGGCATGAATATATACGATGAATGAACATGATATATAGACATAATACAAAAAACTCAATCTTGAATTACCTCATGATTTATGGATTTCAGACGTGGCGCCTCCAACCATTCACTTGTCCAGCCATCAGTGACACAATCTGGTTGTCATCCTCTCGCTCGACAATGTCTGCTTCTAAATTCTTTCTTACAAATGCCAAAAAAGGAAGAAGAGCAGTGTGGTCGCATAACTATCGTTTCAAAACAGCTAAAGCGAGTGGATTGGCGGAGTCTGACACATCCCTCATATAGTAATCCGTGAAAGAGGACTCAGTGCCATTGTGCAACAGCCATGATGTCCTCTAACGGAACACCATTGTAAAGAGCGGTCGAGGCGGCTATTCCTCTAACATCGTGTGCCCTTGCGCATTGCACCTTGTGCCCAGTCGCAATCTCATGGGTAGTCTGAATGCATTCAACTACCCAACGAGAGATAGAATCCATGGATGCGGCGCCATATGGCTTCTTATGGCAGATCCACAGATGTCTATCATTCGACCGTAACGAGTCTGTCCGTTTTCTGTACTTAGTCAAAGCACGGACTGGGCAACAGACACTGGCATCACGATCAAACCTTGTTAGTTTCGGTATAATGATCGGTTTGCCGGGATATCTCAAAGATTGATTCTTTGACATAAACTCTGCTCTTGGCAGAAGACGCAGACCCTCTCCGGAGACAATAAATCGGTCCCTCTCTGCTGAAAGTGCATGGATCTCACTGCGCCTTCTAGCTGAGGAAGCTGCCAATAGAAAGACCGCCTTTAGAGTCAAATGCTTTAGACTAGCCGAACGCAACAGTTCGAAAGGGTGCTTGGCCAGTACATTAAGCACTAAAGATAGACTCCAGGCTGGAATGACCACCGGTTGTCTCGGTCGGAGATTGCTCATTCCTTTCACCATCACATTTAACTGGGCCACCTCTGGACTATCCCTGCTGGCTAAACAAGGGATAACTGATGCCAAAGCTGACTTGTATCCAGCAATTGTGACGGGAGCTAGTCCTGAAAAGAACAGCTCACAGAGAAAGTCTGCTATTTGCTGAATAGTGGAATGAAAGGTAACAATACCCTTTTCCCCCCCACACGAGTCTGCAAATACGTTAACCTTGTTGTTATATGACTTGAAGGTTGACCTCCCTCTCGCAGCTGCGATGAAATCTGCAGCATGTCGAGAAAAGCCCTCCGACGTGGAATGTTGTTCGACAACAACCACGCAGTCAATAACATTTCGGGACGCTCGTGTAGGAAGCGTCCCTTGGCTTGGGAGATTATGTTCGGAATCTCGGGTAACTGCACTGGATTTTCCACCCGCAGACCTCAAAGATCCGTGAACCATGCCCTGCTGGGCCAAATGGCGCTATAGCAGGACCAGGCACGATTCCTCCCTGATCTTCACCAATATCTTCGGTAGAAGAATGGTGGGTGGGTACGCGTAAGCGTGCATCCCTCTCCAGGTTAACGCCAGAGCATCTGTATCGACGGCATTAGGATCTGTAATCGGCGAGACATAAGTCATGATTTGAGCATCTCCCTACTGGCGAACAAGTCCACGTTGGGTTTGCCCCAATGCTCGAAGATCCTGTGAAGAACTGGAGGGTTGAGAGACCATTCCGTTGGCAGAATTCTCTGTCTGCGAGACAAAGCATCCGCCAGAATGTTCAATCGCCCAGGAATATGAGCTGCTTTAAAAAACAACCGAGTAATTCCTGCACCATTGAATCAAGTGCCACACTTAGATACATAGTGTGGGTGACTTGGTCTCGCCTTGGCGATTTCTGTATGATACTACTGTCGAGTTGTCCGACCGTATCAATATCGCCTTGCCCCTGACTTTTGGAAGAACCCTTTTCCAATGCCAGTTCCACTGCCATCATATCCAACAGATTGATATGCAGCTGGCTATCTTGGAGAGTCCATGTGCCCGAAACCTGGTGTTCTCCCAGGTAGGCTCCCCATCCCTCCAGCGATGCATCCGTGTACGCGGACAGCTGGGGGTGGGATAGTTGCAGCGAAAACTCATACTAGGAGATTCTGACGCTTTTTCCCACCATACAAGATGCGACATTATTGGCTCCAAAACTGGCACCAGTTTTGACAGGGGTTCTATTCTCTGTTTCCACAGAGACATCAGATACAACTGGATAGGTCTTCGCATTCGAGCAGTGTACGGGTATACCTGCTACATGGAGACCATCATCTGAAGAAACCGCCTCGTCTGAATGTGGTTTCCCAATCGAAACTCTTGAGGATGGCTAACAGAGACACCACTCTGGGCTCTGACGGGTAAAGAACCCTGCCCTCCTCGAGATCGAATCGCATCCTTAAATAATTGAAATGTTGAGTGGTATGTCAACTCAGATTTCTCCTTGTTGACTATCCAGCCTAGATCTGAAAGCAACTTCAGAGTCAGAGCAGTATCCACCTCTAACCTGGCTGATGATCAGCCAATCGTCTATGTAGGTGTGAAGCGCCACATTCTCTTTTCTGAGAAACGCTGTCACCACAAGGACCACGCTGGTGAAAACCCCTTGGAGCTGTCGACAGGCCGAATGGGAGGATTTAAACTCCCATACTAGATTCTGAAATGCAACTCTCAGAAACCTGTGACAACTCCCGTTCATAGGAATGTGGGAACATGCATCTCTCAGATCGATTGATACACACCACACCCCCTTCCTCAATCCTGCCATTACCGACCTCAGAGTTTCCATCTGAAACCGAGGCGTATGGATAAACCAATTCAATGGCCTGAGACTGAGTACGGGTCTCCATCCCCCTGTGCTCTTGGGGACAAGGAACATGTTTGAATAGAAGCCTGGAGTGTTCCGGTTTGCTGGTTTATTGCTCCCTTCAGAAGCAAACCTGACACTTCGTTTTTAATAGCTTCTAACTTGTCTGGTCCCGTAGAACGGGTGTCCAGACAGGTGCCAAAGACAGATTCTGTGGTGGAAAGTCCCACCACTCCGGTATGTACCCCTGGGATAACCATCCCAGGACCAGACTGTCTGACGTCACACCTCGCCAAAACGCATGAGCCTTCCACCAACTATAGACGCCTCGACGCCTAATGGGGTTGACTGGCTCGCGATCCGCTCCCCCCCCTCTCTTGACGAGAGAGAGAGAGAACCATTTTGGCCTTGGCTCGGCTGGTCTAACTGGCACCGCTGTTCCTGTCGCACAGGTGCGGTCCAGGCAGATACAAAGGGAGCCATCATACCCTCAGGTACGATCCGCTCCCTTCTGTCCGCCCTTTGAGGACTTACCCCTCACCTTCCCGCCTCTCGGGCGATCAGGAGCAACATTGGGGAGGGTAGGAGCCTCCACAACCTTCCTGGCTTTCTTCGCCGGAGGCGGCTGAGAAAAGCCAGACGATGCAGAAGCAGCACCAGGCTTAGCTCTCGCCTTGCCTTTATGCTTCTTCTGCTTCTTAGAAGGTTGCATGGTCAGCGGCTTTGCTACAGCCCCTAGTGCGTGCGCTTGACGCACTATCTCTAGCTGCAGGTTCACCGTCAACCGATTCTGCGCAATGCTAGCCCTGTCTTCTAAGCCTGGCCACCGAAGATGCTAGGGCCTGTCAGGGGCGTCCCAAGAAGACGCTCCCTGACGGCCATAGCTGGACGCATATGGTCAAGAACCATCTGCCTCCTAGACTTTGTAACACGCGCCTGCTCCCTTGCCAATGCGTCCATAGACAGCACCAGGCCGTCATTGATGCATGAAAGCGCCACAGGGTGGCCTGCCCTCGCTTCAGCCCACACCGACTGAAGGTGATAAGTGGTTGACAGCACTCATAGCTGCCCTCACACCCTCATCACAAAGGGACAGGACTTCATCGTGGTGTCCCTGGGATTTGTCCACCAGTGCCGGGGCGGGGCCACCCGCTCCAGCACTCTGGACACCCAGAACCCATCGGTCATCCTCGGTGACCGACGGTACAACACCATACCTGTCGTATTCCCCCCGTGGAATACGACACCTCACCCGCACCTCCCTGGAGGCCGCAGGAAGCTGGACCTTGGTCATGAGTTGCTTGCTATAAATAGCCTCCAGCAACTCAATAAACCGTGGATTCAGTCCAATGAACTGGATCCGGGCTGCAGGCAAGATCCCCGTCCTGATCGATGCCACCGATGGATGGGGCGCATCCTCCTCGGCCGTGGTCGAAACCACAGACGGGTTTACCCTGGCTAGCCAAGCCAGAGCCTCAGACCAGTCCGTCCCCGAGGACACACCCGTGAACACGTCACCCATTGACATGCTCACGGACCTACCAGCAATGGCCTCCCGGCTAGGAGCCGTCGCTGACACGCCAGGAACTCCGGTACCATACGGTTCCGCCGCCACCCCATGGAACACACCAGTCCATGGAGTAGGCCCGCACGGAAAACCGTGCGAACCCGTAGCAGTCACAGAACCGTGGCCAAACACGGGCGCCAACGGCACCCCATGTCTGACCGCTGGACCAGGCGAGATAGGCGAGTACCACGCCTGGCCCGGCACACCCGTCACCGTGTCGGTTGGCGGCAAACCAACCATCACGGGACCGGTGCCCGGTACCAGATTGGCCTCAACCACGGGCGGAGCCGCTGCTCTGGCTTGCGCAAAACCAGACAGATGGAGGGCGGTTCCGTCCAGGATGGAATCGACCTCCATATTCTCCACCCGCGGCATCACAGGCCGCAACAACCTCTCCTCCCCATCTTCAGACCACGAAGAGTCATCACTAGATGAGGAAACTGTGGAGCCGTCCTGGCGGATGGCTCCCATGCCTGACGGACCGGTCACCGCTACTGGACAACCCGGAGGTGGCCGCAGAGAGACAGAACCCGTCAGCCCGACGGGACTACCAGGGGGCCGTACGAGACGGCTCCCTCGGTCGCCAGTCCAGAACCCTGTCCAAGGACAGGGTCCGAACCAAACATGGGGAGAGACTGCCCTACAGCTTTCGGCAGCAGGGACGACACCAGCGTGGGCAGAACGCTATGCAGGAAACCCTGCATAGCCGGACCAAACCACGCCGGCGGTGCCATCTCCGCTGCCTCCGGCTGCAGACGTGGAGCGCCCCCAAGGGCCGAAACGGACGCTCCACGATTTGCTTTCGGTCCGCCTAACCCCGCGTCAGACCCAGCCAAGTCCTTCTGGGCAAGGAACTTTAACATCATGTCAACCGACCACACTGCACACACATTACACCTCTCATCAAGGTTACATTTCGTACACCGAAAGCAGACATGGTCCTTAAACAGGACCCGGACGAACTTGTGGCACTCGTCACATGATGGCGGGGCTGGCTTGGCCTATAAATAAGCACAAACCTACAATAAGCAAGCGGAACGAGACAGAGATGGAAGGCAGACAATTAATTTTCAAATATTTTGACCATAAGTTAACTGTAACCCTCCCGCACCCCACCCCGCAATGTTACAGCAACGATCGCATTGATTATGACAAGAACGAAGCGGGCAATAATACACCCATACATTGATCCTCAAGGATGTATCACGGAACCAGGAATCATATCGCATAGCATTCGGGGTATATTTACTAACAAATATAAATTATACTCCTAACAAAAGCCAAAACGATATGTGAAGAAACAACAAAATGTATAACAAACTGCTGTAGCACACGATAAAACCGCAGACCACACATCTTAATCAACAATTTTGAAACCACCGATCATTGCAAACAGATCGTGATAACACGCAAAACTGGAAAATTCCAAAGTTTTCTGGTACCATTTTAGTATGCAGCACCCAGAATCAGACGCGCGAATTAATGAAAAAGTGTTCTTCACATAAACATCCGAGACACCCGGGTGTGACATCACCCGCTCGGATCTTACGGAAAACGACGTCAGCCGATATTTGTGTTCAAAACACCGTAGCTAACACCTATTTTCATATCTGTTGATCGCGTGTTGGGGTTTAAAGAAGGCGATCATCCGGCATATTTCGTTGTTAACACACGTCCCAGATTCTTTGGGGTTAGAAATTGGAACATGCGACACAGACAAAATTTTAGAGACCTAAGTCTTTTAACTATGGAATAACATGGAATTATACAACCTGGTTATCATCGGCGACATCCATATTAATCCAAAGATCCTTTGAGAATGCACAAGCTATCACAATTAATCACAGACAAAAAGACGTAGGCTAAAACTCTTAAGATCTTTCCAACTGCAAAAAACATATATCTCTTGTTGCTATGCAAACAAGAATGAGTTTCATGGTAGACGGGTACTCGGCAGTTGGGAGCCGAGTACCCGGTTCCAGGAGTCGGTAAGGCTTTCTAAGTCTATAGTCCTAGAGCCAGCTGTCAGGGCCAGCTGTATATCAGAAGTAATAGAATGGTGAGTATTGATCGAAGGAGAAAGCACAGTTCAGAAATAGCTTAATGTTTCCAAAACAAAATAATATTTACAGTTGAATACTTTGAACATAATTTGAATGGATGATATTGATGTGTCTCCCAACACAATTACAGAGGTTGAAATGCTTGCCTGTCTACCTGCCATTGACAGGTGGATTTTGCTGGTGAAAAATTCTACCTGTTCCATGCGACGGGTAAAGGGTTGACTGAACAAATTTGTACAAAATTTCAATTTTTCTATGAAAAAGATATCAGTTGTTGGTAGGCTTGTGCGATTATTGTGTTGAGTGATCGCGATCAATTATTAAAAAATAATCGTGATTACTCGATTAATCAGCTTGGATACAAATTACCAAGACATAGCAACAAAAGAATATCAATGACGAAAATTACAATTGTGTTTAGAAAAGTCCATTTGCAGGGCAAGAGATTATTTTTGAAAATGTATCGCTGGAATCCCTGACTCCGAGCCAGCCATTCCAGTAATACACTTTCAAAAATAGTCTTCTCTTGCCCTGCAAATGAACATACAATCACTAAGCAAAATGTAATTTTTCATGACCAATCGCATTAAAAAGTAATTGAAAGTTAGGTTTTGAAATATTTTATGCAATAGAAAATATTCACGATTATTCAATTTTTAATCATATAAATTCACGATTTAAAACAATCGTGATTTTCGATTTAATCACGTAATCGTGCAAGCCTAGTTGTTGGAATCTAAATCACTAATCACCCTGTCACTGATGAAACCATGTTATCTCAATTTCAAAGAGACAGACAAACAGGCAATGACTGGAGATTTGTTGAATATTTTGAGAATAATTGGCCTGGAAGACATTGCAAAATTTAAGAAATGTTAATTCAATGAACAAGCTAGTCATTCAGGTGTTAAATATTTAAAAATAAGCATACAAATAGACATTGAGTCATTGACTAAGCAAAGTGTTATACTTTCTTGACGAGGCTTAAAGAATTAATTGTCATAATAATATGATGAAAAATAATGCATATGTACGCAGAACATTTGACTAATTTTACAGGGTTCATACACCTTTCTGTATTTGAAATTCCATGACTTTTTCATGACCAAAATTAACAAATTCCATGACCTCCAAGAATTAATATCTAGGATATTTGTTGTCTATGATGTAGCTCAACAAATACATGTAAGATCCGAGTTATTCTGCAAAATGTCTGAATATTGCCTCTTGCAACAACCAAGCCACAGCCTTTTTTTGATAAGCTGTTGCCACAATTTTTATACCGTAGAGGGGATTTATTTCAACAGATTTCTTTTTATTTTACATGATTACCATTTTCCATGATGTTCCCATGACATATGAAAAAAACATAGAATTTTCATGACTTTCCAGGCCTGAAATTGAATTTCCCTTTCTCCGAGATCTAACAATACTTACCATTATATTAATTATTGATAAAGCTGTGCTCTAGGAATCTAGATATAGAACGGTCTACTGGCTCCTGGAACCGGGTACTCGGTTCCCAACAACCAGGTATCGGCCTGCCAGAGACGCCATATTGTTTGCATAGCTACCAAACAAGCGACAACTCATGGCTTGCCTCCATGGGGCTGGGAGGCAGGGTCCGTAACATAATAGTAAGTATTGTTAGAGCTCAGAGAAAGGGAAATTGAAATTTCCTTCATTCTCCGATTAATACTTACCATTACATTACTTACTGATAACACCAGATTTAGTCAGTAACCTGGTGGGAAGGGGCAAGCCATACAAAGCCTCCTTTGCCCCTAGAGAAAGAACTTAGACGTAAACTTATCACACAGAGACCTAGAAGGACCGACAAGTTTGGGACAGAATCACATTCGCATCACCGCTTCTCCCACCCCCACTTTCTCCTAAAAAAGGGAGAGAACTCACGAGCATGCATCTCGCCTGAAACACAAATGTGCAAAGAGGGTTAACAGCTCTTGACACATATAAGCCTGGGAATGAGCATGAATATATAAGATGAATGATCATGATACATGTATATAAACATGACACAAAAAAATGTCAAACTTGAATTAACCCACAAATTTTGGATTCCAGACGTGGTGCCACCAACCAACACATTTTCGACCAAACGTGTCACATACGGTTGAATTCCTTTCGCCTGAACATGTCTGTTCTAACTACTTTTGTTTTTCAAAGTTACCAAAAGGAGATGAGCCGTGTGGCCACTAGACTATCGCTTCAAAACAGCTAAAGCGAGTGGATTGGCGGAGTCTGACATGTCCCTCATATAGTAATCCATGAAAGTGGACTCACAGTGCCATTGTGCAATGGCCATGATGTCCTCTAACAGGACACTATTGAATAGGGCGGTCGAGGCGGCTATTCCTCTAACATCGTGAGCCCTAGCGCATTGCACCAGAGGCCCAGTCACAATCTCGTGGGTAGTCTGAATGCATTCTACTACCCAACGAGAGATAGTATCCATGGATGCGGCGCCATATGACTTCTCATGGCAGATCCACATATGTCTATCATTTGACGTAGAGAGTCCGTCCATTTTTTGTGCTTGGTCAAAGCACGGATTGGACACCAGGCACTGGCATCACGATCAAACCTTGTTAGTTTCTGTATAATGATCGGTTTGCAGGGATATTTCAAAGATTGATTCTTTAACATAAATTCTGCTCTTGGCAGCAGTCGCAGTCCCTCTCCAGAGACAATAAATCAGTCCCTCTCTGCTGAAAGCGCATGGATCTCACTACGCCTTCTAGCTGCGGAAGCTGCCAATAGAAAAACTGCCTTAAGAGTCAGAGGCATTAGACTAGCCAAACCCAAAGGTTCGAAAGGGTGCTTGGCTAGCACATTAAGCACCAAAGATAGACTCCAGGCTGGAATGACTACCGGATGTCTCAGTTAGAGATTGCTCATTCCCTTCAACATCACATTTACCTGGGCCACCTCTGGACCCTCCCTGTTGGTTAAATAAGGGATAACTGATGCCAAAGGTGACTTGTATCGAGCAATTGTGACAGGAGCCAGTCGTGTAAAGAACAGCTCACAGAGAAAGTCTGCTATTTGCTGAACAGTGGATTGAAAGGGATCAATACCCTTTCCTTCACACCACTCTGCAAATTTGTTAACCTCATGGTTATATGACTTGAAGGTTGACCTCCTCACGGCTGCGATGACTCACAGCCTGTTAAGAAAAGCCTTCCGACGTGGAACTTGTTTGATAACATCCACGCAGTCAATTTGAACATCTCGGGCCGCTCATGTAGGAAGCAGCCCTTGGCCTGGCAGATAACGTTCGGAATCTCGGGCAGTTGCACTGGATTGTCCACCAGCAGATTCAGGAGATTCCGTGAACCAGGACCTGCTGGGCCTATATGGTGCTATTAGCAGGACCAGGCACGGCTCCTTCCTGATCTTCACCAAGACCTTCGGTAGAAGAATGGTGGGTGGGTACGTGTACGCATGCATCCCTCTCCAGCTTATCGCCAGAGCGTCTGTATCGACGGCATTTGGATCTGGAATCGGCGACACATAAGTCATGATTTGGGCATTTTCCTTTGTGGCGAACAAGTCCATGTTTGGTTTGCCCCAAGGCTCGAAGATCCTTCGTAGAACTGGAGGGTTGAAGGACCATTCCGTTGGCAGAATTCTCTGTCTGCGAGACAAAGCATCCGCCAGATATTCAATCGCCCAGGAATGTGAGCTGCTTTCAAAACAACCGAGTAATTCTTGCACCATTGAATCAAGTGCCACACCTTCATACACAGTGTGGGTGACCTGGTCCCTCCTTGGCGATTTATGTATCATACTATTGTCGAATTGTCCGACCGCATCAATATCACCTTGCCCCCTGACTTCTGGAAGAAACTTTTCAAGTGCCAGTTCCACTGCCATCATTTCCAACAGATTGATATGCAGCTGACTCTTTTGGATAGTCCATGTGCCCGAAACCTGGTGTTCTCCCAGGCAGGGCCCCCCCCCCCCTACACCTCCAGTGATGCATCGGTGTACACGGACAGCTTGGGTTGGGGTAGGTGAAACAAAACTCCTACTAGGAGATTCTGACGCTCCCTCCACCATACAAGATGCGACATCATTCGCTCCAAAACTGGTACCAGCTTTGACAAGGGTTCTGTTCTCAGGTTCCACAGAGACATCAGATACAACTGGATAGGTTTTCGCATAAGACCAGCGTATGGGATTACCTGCTCCATGGAGACCATCATCTGAACAAACCTCCTCGCCTGAATGTGGTTTCCCAATCGAAAACTCTTGAGGATGGCTAACAGAGACACCACTCTGGGCTCTGACGGGTAAACCCTGCCTTCCTCGAGATCGAATTGCATCCCCAAATAAACGAAGGGCTGCATGGGCATCAACTCAGATTTCTCCCTGTTGGCTATCCAGCCTAGATCTGAAAGTAATTTCAGAGTCAGAGCAGTATCCACTCCTAATCTGGCTGGTGTGTCCGCCTTGATAAGTCAATCGTCTATGTAGGTGTGAAGTGCCACGTTCTCTCTTCTGAGAAATGCTGTCACAGCTAGGCCCACTCTGGTGAAAACCCTTGGGGCTGTCGACAGGCCAAATGGGAGGACTACAAACTCACAAACACGATTCTGAAACGCGAATCTCAGAAACCTGTGACAACCCCTGTTCATTGGAATGTGGAAATATGCATCTTTCAGATCGATTGACACACACCACATTCCTTTCCTCAACCCTGCCATTAGCGATCTCGGAGTCTCCATCTGGAACCAAGGCGTATAGATAAACCAATTCAATGGCCTGAGATTGAGTATGGGTCTCCACCCCCTGTGCTCTTGGGGACAAGGAACATGTTTGAATAGAAGCCAGGAGTGCTCTGGTTTGCTAGTTTTATTGCTCCCTTTATAAGCAAACCTGACACTTCGTTTTGAATGGCTTCTTACTTGTCTGGCTCCCTTGGTATGGGAGTCCAGACAAGTGCCAGACAGATTTTGGCATATACATACCCCTGGGATATCCACCCTAGGACCAGACTGTCTGAAGTCACACCTCGCCAAGCCTCGACGAAACACATGAGCCTTCCACCCATGCGGGTCTCTGGCTCGCGATCCGCTCCCCCCTCCCCACCCCCCCTCTCTTAATGAGAGAGAGAGAGAACCATTTTGGTCTTGGATTGACTGGTCTAAGTGGCACCGCTGTTCCTGTCACACAGGCCCAGTCCAGACAGATATGAAGGGAGCTATCATACCCTCAGGTACAATCCGCTCTTTCTTTCCGCCCTTGGAGGACTTCCCCATCCCTTTACCGCCTCTTGGGTGATCAGGGCCACCATTAGGGTGGGCTCGGTCCTCCACAACTTTCCTTGCCTTCTTAGCCAGACGGCTGAGAAGGCCAAGCAAGAGCAGCAGGAGCTGGCTTGGCTTTCACCTTGCTCTTACGCGTCTTCTGCTTCTTGGAGGAAAGCTGAGCAGCTAGCAGTTTCGCTACAGCCCCTAGTGCATGCGCCTCACGCACTAGCTTTAGCTATAGGTTCACTGCTAACCAACTTTGCGCAATGTTGGCCGTGTCTTCTAGGATGGCCCACGCATGGCCACCGAAGATGCTAGGGCCATTCAGGGGCGTTCCAAGCAAATGCTCCCTGACAGTCGCAGCCAGATGCATCAGGTCAAGAACCATCTGCCTCCTAGATTTGGTCACATACACCAGCACCCTGGTCAGTGCATCCATCGACAGCACAAGGCCGTCGTTGACGCACAAAAGCGCAGCAGGTGCCACAGGGTGGCCTGCCCCAGCTTCAGCCCACACTGACTGAAGCAAGCGATAGGATTGATTAATAGCATTCATAGCTGCCCTCACCCCCTCATCGCAGAGGGACAGGACTTCTTCACTGTGTGCCTGAGCAGGGCCACCCACTGCACTCTGGACACCAAGAACCCAACGGTCATCGTCAGTGACCATTGGGAGCACACCATAACGCTTGCACTCCCCCCTGGGGATACGGCACCTTGCCCGCACCTCCCTAGGCTGCAGGGAGCTGACTCTTAGTTGTGAATTGCTTGGCTTATATATCCCCTAGCAAGTCCTTGAACTTTAGATTCAGTCCAATGGACTGGATCCAAGCCACGGGCAAGAACCCTGTCCGAATGGATGCCACCGACGGACGGGGCATGTCTTCGTCAGCTGTGGCCGAGACCACGGACGGGTCCACCCTGGTTAGCCAAGCCAGAGCATCAGACCAGTCCACTTCTGAGGAAGACACCCCTGTAAACACATCACCCATTATATGTGTTCACGGGTCTACCAGCAGTGGCCTCCTGACAAGCCTTGCGCCAAACCAGACAAATGCAGGGCAGTTCCATCCAGGACGGAATCAACCTCCATGTGCTCCACCCGCGGTATCTCAGGCCGCGACAACCTCTCCTCTTTGGCCTCCTCATCCTTAGACCCTGAAGTCGTCACAGGATGAAGAGACACTGGAGCCGTCTTGGCGGATGGCTCCCATACCCGATGGACCGGCTACCGCTACTGGACCACCCGGATGTGGCCGCAGAAAAGCAGTACCCGCCAGGCCGGAGCCCGGCGGGACTGCCAGGGAGCCATACAAGATGCCACCCCACTCCACCACCCAACCCCCCCTCCCCCTGTTAGCCAGTCGAGAACTCTTTCCAAGGCCAGGGTCCATACCGAACATGGAGAGGTTGCGCCACAGTCTTTGGTATCAGAGACGACACCAGCATGGGTAGGATGCTATGCAAGAAGCCTTACATAGCGGGCCCAAACCACGCCGGGGGTGCCATCTCCGAACCCTCTAACTGCGGATGAGGAGCACCCCCAGGGGCCGAAACGAGCGCTCCTTGATTTCTTTTCGGTCCGCCTGACCCAGCGTCAGACCCCGCCAAGTCCTTCTGGGCAAGGAACTTGACGACCAATTCGATGGGTGACACTGCACAGACACTACACCGATCATCTACATTACACTTGCCACAACGATAACAGACATGGTCCTTGAAGGCAACCTTCACGAACTTGTGACACTCCGGACATGATGGTGGGGTAGGCTTGGCTTGAAAACAAGCACAAGACCTAAATAAGCAAGTGGAACGAAACAGGAATGGAAGGCAGACAAATAATTTTCAAATAGTTTGACAATAAATTATAAGATTAACCCTCCAGCAGCAAACACCTGCAACGTTACAACCAAGATCGCGTAAGTTGGCAACAAGAACGAGAGCGGGCCATAATACACTCATAAATTGATCCTGCAGGATGTATAAACGGAACCAGGAAATGTATCGGATACATTCACGGTATATTTAAGAATTATTCCAAAATTATACTACACAAACGAACACCAAACGATACGAGAAGGAACAACAATGAATTAACACTACTGCTGTTTTGAGATCAACGGTCAATGCAAACAGATCGTGATTACACGCAAAACTTGACATAATTCAAAAGTTTCTGGTACAAAAGCGCACGCAGTTACCAAGAATAAGATGCGCGAATTAATAAAATGTTTCCTTCACCAAATAATCCGAGCAATAAAATGGTGTGATGTCACCCGCTCAGAACACACGGAAGAACGACGTACGCCGATTTTAGTTTTAAAAAAACATAGACAAATGCCTAATCTTTCATATTACTGCCCGATCGCCGCTGGGATTTAAAGGAAGCGATCTTATCTGGCATATTTCGTTGTAACCACACGTCCCAGTTCCGGGGTTCAGAAAATGAGACATGCAACACACACAGAATTTCAGAGATATAAGTCTCCATATAACTAGAGAAATAATATAAAAGAATACATGAGGTTCAGTGGCGCTTTCCATTATTAATCCAGTAGATGGAAACAGGCACAAAGCACAGAGAAAAACACACAGAAAACTAAGACTTCTCCTAAGACAAAAACTGTGTATGTCTTGTTACTATGCAAACAAGAATGGGCGTCTCTGGTAGGTGGGTACTCGGTTGTTGGGAACCGGGTAGCTGGTTCCAGGAGCCGGTAGAGCGTTCTAAATCTAGATTCCTAGAGCACAGCTTCAGTTGCCCTGTATTATCAATAAGTAATGTAATGTTAAGTATTGATTGAAGGAGAATGAAATTTTCAAATTCCATGACTTTCTAGGATTTCTATGGCCACTACGAACTTTGATTTTACATGCTGTTCTGTTCATGTTTCAGAAAAATCTTAACACTATCACCGATGAATTCCACATACATGTATCTCATTTTCATTCATGCATATACCATACAAGAAAACTGTTGAATATAGCAATAGCATCCAGTCAAATTAATTTCAAAATATTCAACAGAATAGGTTTCATAATCGTAAAGAATATACTTTCACAAAGACTGGTCAGTGAAAAGGTAAACTTATTTATGAGGTGTACTGCCTATCCGTAGATGTGAAGATGAAACAGTACCTGCTGTTGATGCGCTGGAACACCTGGTTGCTGACCCCAAACACACACAACCATTGTACACAACACAACTGATGATATTAATTGTTCCATTGTTCTGAAAAATATATACATGTATATATATAGAGATCAGCGATACCATGCAAACTAGATGATGAAAAGAATTCACAAAATTCAGACGCACACATGCACACACACACAGTTTACCATGGCATCTAAATTTTGGAGGTCACAGAGACCCCCTTACCCTGAAAACTGAGGGGACACAGGGACAGACCTGGCTTTCACAAATTGCTAGCCAATAGATTAGCCAACTACCTTTTTCTTAGCCAAATCTGAACAATTTTGGCCAATATTTTCCAATGTCTAGGATCTTATGACCACCAAGTCTACAATCTATGACCACCAGGTACCCCCTTTCAATGGAAGGCTACATACCAGATACAAGATTATGTTGAAATTAATTTATCTGGAAGCTGATGTTGCCTAAGGCAGCAACAGGCCCCAGTCAAATTAGTTTCAAAATATTCTACACGGGTGATTTTTTTTTCTGGGATATGATTTCAGAGTTTATCTACTTACAATAAAACATAATATATAAGTACTAGTTACACAAATATTTATCTTAAGATGTTTTTTCAAAATCAATTTTAATGATTTTCTACTTTGAAATTATGTATGTAATTTTAATCATTAGCCAAATACTTAGCCAATCATGCTTTCTATTAGCCAGATCTCAATTTTACTAGCATTTGGCTAATTGGCGAATTGGTAGGCCGGTCCCTGGTACAAAAATAAAATCTGGGGGTCTCATGCAGTTTTTTTCATCCATGCTCAAATTATACTGGGGTACCATGGATTCGGTTATGAATTATGGGTGTTCCGTGCCAGATTTTGTGGATATTTTTGTGCCTATGCAACTAATTAGTATTTAACAGAGGCATCCCATGGGACACACTGCTACTAATTACAATTTAACACAGGCATCCCATGGGACACACTGCTACTAATTACAATTTAACACAGGCATCCCATGGGACACACTGCTACTAATTACAATTTAACACAGCCATCCCATGGGACACACTGCTACTAATTAGTATTTAACACAGGCATCCCATGAGACACACTGCTACTACTTTTGGGGGTCCCAAGTTGCATTTTTGGGTATATACCCTCAAAAGGGGCCTTATGAGAATCCAGAGCTGCCAACCCCCAGTTCAAGTAATCAGTAGTTTCAGGTGAAATACCATGATTTTCAGTAGTTTCACACACTCTTTCAGTAGTTGATTTTCAGTAGTTTGAGGACCCTTTCAGTAGTTCAGTAGTGATTGAAAAAGCAGCAAAACGCGATCTTAACCCTTTCGTGACGAAACCGGCCTCTGTAGTGGGTTTGTGTAATGTCCATTTACAGGCCAAGAGAAGACTATTTTTTAAATTTTACCACTGAAATGACATTAGTGATAAATTTTCAAAAATAGTCTTCTCTTGGCCTGGAAATGGACATTCAATAAGTAAATGTTTAATTTTTCGAAGAAATTTAGTCATTAAAAGGTTAAACAAGGTGAGAGAGGAATATCTATGAAGTTTTACCACTGGAATGATTGACTGTTATCGAGCCAGTCATTCAGGTGGTAAAAATGTAAATATAGTCATCTAGTATTGTGCGAGTTAATTTACCATTACATCTTTTGATAGAAATTTTTTATTTTTTATTCTCATGAGAATTATCCCTTCACACACACGCTCGCTCAAAACCCACGCTGGCATGCGCGCACACTCTTCCATTATCAAAGCCCATTTGATAGCATTGTGTAGAAATTAATTTAAGTAGTGATGACTTGGATCTGATGTTAGAACCCAAACATAGCCACCTCTATGATTGTGGCCTACATACAGACTTCTTAGACAAAATGGTCCAAACAAAATGTAGTAACAGTAGTGGATTTCTGTTAAAGGATCTGCTAAAATGGATCTTTCCAATTTTAGCTATGCCGCACCCATCTCTATCTAAGCTCCAACCACACCTCCCTCGTGCTGGGATCGATCGATCTCTGAACTTCCTGACTTTCAATTTCCAGAAAACTATACAGGAAAGCGGTTGAATAATTTGAAACTAATTTGACTGGGTGCACTTGCTGCCATATGCCCAGTCAAATTAGTTTCAAAATATTCAACAGCATTTTTACTAAATAGTAGAGATATACAATTTGTACAATGTGTCAGACTATTAAGAGTTAAAGACAGGCCATATACAATGTAGAATGATTTATGCATTTTCAAACACAATTTCCTATGTATCATTAATCAAGCATGAACTAGTAACTTTATTTCTCCAGTCGGCCAAAACTGTACAGGCCAAGAGAGCATTATTTTGAAAGTTTATCCCAAAATGACTGCTCAATAATCGAGCAGATCATTCCAGTGATAAATTTCAAAAGGCTGTCTTCCCTTTGCCTGTACATTCAAAATTCAAAAAAATATTTTTCTTGAATAATTTTGACGATTACAGATAAATTAATGTTAACACTTTAATGGTCAGTTACAGAGCCAGGTATTCCAGTGGTAAATTTTCAAAAACAGTTTTCTCTTGGCATGCTTGGCCCGCAAATGCACATCCCTCAAGACGACGGCAGACGCTGGCTTGAACATTAAAGGGTTAACAATTTAACACTCATATCAGCCAAAAATGTCCTCTGCAGTGGTCTTGTGAAATGTTCATTTGCAGACCAAGAAAAAACTATTTTTGAAAATTTAGCACTGGAATGACTGGCTTGATAACCGAGCTAGTCATACAGTGGGAAATTTTCAAAAGTAGTCTTCTCTTGGTCTACAAATGGACATTTTGAATGAAAATTTTTTAATTTTCTTGAACAAATTTAATGTTAATGGGTTACGTGCATGTTCATTTCTAGTCCTCACATGACTAGCAGTCCTTGAATTCCGGAGAATTTTGCCATAGCACAAACGTGAGATGGCAGAACTGGTTCACCATGGCACTGCTACAGCATTTTTTCATCAATCATGATCTTTGTTCTACTTTTGATGAATTGTAGAACCTTGCTTTAATATTCATGACATTATGATTGATACATGTACCGTGTACCCCAAAATTAATAGGGGTCTTCGGAATGGCAAGGACAACCACCCAATCCAAGATTGATAACGATCCCTTCAATAAAACTCGAGTAATCATCCAGAAAAGCAATATAATGTCATTAATTGGGTCACAGTGACTTTGAACTTTGACCCCAAAATCAATAGGTTTCTTCGGAACACCCACTCAAGAGTGGTAAAGATCCCGTTAATAAAACTTGAGTTATCATCCGGAAACGCAATATGTTATTAATTGGGTCAATGTGACCTTGACATTTGACCCCAAAATCAATAGGGTTCTTCGGACCGCCAAGGAGAAGCTCCCAAGATTGGTAACGATCCCTTCAATAGAACTCGAGTTATCATCCGGAAACGTAATATTGTCATGCCTATTCGAAGCAGGTATACGTATGTAGAGACGGTTCTAGGTCTTCTCATGTCCTCATGCTGTTGAGCAAAGGTCTTCGACAAAGATTTACAAAGACAGGTATGTGGACAGACAAGGGTCTTTTCCCCACCCTGGTAGGCATATGATGTTGACATACTAGGAGCTAAGATTCCCAGGGTTTATCTAGTGTCGCCAACCCTAGAAGCCTGTTTCAGGGCGCAATATCGTCTACCTTGCCGTTTATTATGAATAGGACATCTGTCTACATAATGGACATTTCGAGTTTTAGCTATGCCCCACCCATCTCTATAAAAAAATTTTAAATTGCTGATGAACAATTCTTGCTGTGAAAATTGTTAGGGGGTTATTATGAAAAGAATTGCCAATACTAAACAATAGAATCGGTGGTTTCAAGATTATTTATTTCATGCTTAATATATAATATACATACATGTGTACATCACAATTGGGCAATCCATCAAAGGCAGAGCCAATGAATCGATGGACGCATCAATGCCCTACACATGTATATATAGGTGATGCTATGCATTAGGCTAATTATTCACCAATATTAAAAAAACAAAATGTTTGAAAATTTTTCTTTGGAATGACCGGCCAAGTTTTCGAGTCAGTCACCCAGTGGGAAATTGTCAAAAATAATCTTCGCTTGTTTTTCTCCTGATTTAAAGTTGGTACAACTGATTGTGGGATTCTAAAGGTACGTGGTTCGATAATAAAGTTCATGTTGTTATAAGAACCACCATTACAGGTAACATCTTCAGTGTGGTCCTTATAGGTAGGTTTCAGTGATATTTATGATTGTCAGTTAGTAGCACTGGTTGTGGTGCGATAAGCAGCCATTAATAAACCGCCTCAACTAAAAACACATGTTCTATGTAACCACATCATTCCATTATGTGCGTGCAAGAGTTGTTGTAACTGCAACCACCGGAGAATGTTGGTGAAAGTTATTGCTGGGTTTCGGTACCAAGTATAAGATAAAATCAGAATTTTAGCTTTATGACAACACCTTGTTTTGGGCATTGTCTGCTGTAGCAACACCCATAGTTAAGTGCAGGGTTTGTACACCTTTCAGTATTTGAAATTCCATGACTTTTCCATGACTAAAATTAAGAAATTCCATGACCTCCAAGAATCAATAGCTAGGTCAAAGACAGTCAAATTTGTTTCAAAATGTTCAACAGCATATAGTGAATCATATGGAATTCACTTTATCTAGGGCAAAGGGTCAACATGTGAGAATATCCGGTATATTTTAATAAAATCTGAGGTTTTCACATAAAAAATTGATGAATAAAAATTCTGAATGGAAGTTCTAGAGCCTATGATCATACATGTAGTATCCTTTCAGCCTAACATGGTTGAAATCAGTCAAAATGGTAAGAAGCAATATGGCCATTTCTAGTAAAGATTTTGACCCCAAAAATTGTCTATTAACCCTTTAACACTCATATCAGCCAAAGCCGGCTTCTGTCACGCGTGGTCTTGAGAGATGTCCATTTGCAGACCAAGAGAAGACTATTGTTGAACATTTTTTTATAAAATAGTCTTCACTTGGTCTGCAAATTGACATTTTTTTTTTAATTTAAAAAAATTCGGAACAAATTTAAGGCTTAGAGCCGAGGCTTCTATTTGGACAAGGTGTTCAAGAACAAATTTAAATCCAATCCCTAAAATTGTTACTTTCGCAAATATGTTGCGCACTAATAGATAACACGCATGGGAAAATATGAGCCAAAAAAGCCTTATACATGTATATAACACGCAATCAGAGTTTAGAAATATTGCAAAACATATATTTTTCAGACAAACGAAAATTGGTAACTTTACCGCTAGATTCAAAATAATAATAATCCTTTATCGGCTAAATATCTTGTTATTCTTTTAATATTACCAAGTTTATTTCATACTTTAACCGTAATAGAACGCATAAAACCATCTTTGAGCAAGAAATACGTTCAATATACAGGGGAATCTCCATACACTAGCGAGACCGAGATATCATCGCCATCTAATTATCATAATGTAACCAATTCGGCCGGGACGAAATCGCCCAAATGAACACAAATCTTGCCACTAAATATACTGCTGAATGCATACGCTGAGTAGGAAATAGTGAATTTATTGCTCATATTGTTTTAAAAACATTCTCTTCTGTACATATTTATTATTAATTTGGGATATTCGCATTCGCGGCGTTACAAAACCCGTTTTTATTTGGGAGGCCTCCTTCCAGTCCAGATATAGTTTCAGTGGAATGTCTCCAATCACAAAAGAGTTTAATATGGCCTACCAACATAAGAAGGGATTTAACCTCATTTTATTTCTTACGTTGTTTTGGGTCATTTTATTTTGGTTGGACATATGACTTTGATAATGAATGAAATCATGTGATCGCAGCGATAAAGATATGGAAATGTGTATTTCACATTTGTATGCCATCAGATTTTATTTTTATTTAGGGAGATTATCATTTTCCATGACTTTTCCATGACGTTTATCAAATTGACAAATTTCCATGACTTTTCCAGGCCTGGAATTTAGATTTTCAAATTCCATGACTTTCCAGGATTTCCATGACCCGTGCGAACCCTGTAAGTGGAATAATTGCACTCTATAATTACAAGAAACAGTAATGTCACCAATCCCATGGACAGTTACGTAAACACGTCGAAGAGAGCTGGGACCAATGAGAATGCTTGAACAATGACAATACATGTTATCTAGAAGGGTGAGACGAGCACGTGCGTATGTCCCAGAAACTCGAAATCATTAATTTTTTGAAATAGTACTTTCAACACTTTTAGTGATTTTCTGAAACGCTTGCAGATTTCAACATTATGAACTCGATTTGAACATTGAATAGATTTTCGATTTTGTCAAGAAATATAGGAAATAAACTAAACCTTTCTGTTGTCCTACATTTTTACATCACCAAATTCGATTTATTTCAGCTCCTAAAAGAAGAAACAACAAAATAGATTTTATTCAAAAGATGTATTCTTACAGTTTTGGATACATTTATATTTCAAAACGATTTTATTTCCAAGGCTTTACAAGATTACAGAATTTATGTAGTCTACAAAACTACTTTTTAAACGCTAAACTTGTTTCGGCATGGCTACTTAAATTCTGTTGTTTATGCCCATTCGGCTTTTAGTATCAATCACTGAAGCAGCCTTAGCACTCAAAATTGCAACAGCCAATATTTCGGCATTCCGCTAAGCTGTCCGTTAGCCAATCAATTACCTGAAAAATAAGAAACATGTTAGAAGAGTTATAAATAGGAACAAATAGGTAGATCGATACTCATATAATTGTGATGATGTCATCATAATCAATTTTCCCATAATACAATGGCATTGACGCCATTCTGTTCTGTATACGGATATCCCTCCACTTGGTTGGAGCACCCACACAACAGTGTGGTAACAACTTACTTATCATTATTGGAGGGGCTAATTTAACATTACGAGCAATGGGCCGCAAAACCTTAATT
Source organism: Chaetoderma sp. LZ-2023a (assembly GCA_034401795.1). Classification (NCBI taxonomy): domain Eukaryota; kingdom Metazoa; phylum Mollusca; class Caudofoveata; order Chaetodermatida; family Chaetodermatidae; genus Chaetoderma; species Chaetoderma sp. LZ-2023a. The sequence continues at coordinate 152,775,584 of CM067373.1, forward strand.
ACATTTTCTTTACTATCTTGCAAAATTCATTTGTGATTTTATGTTTTCTGATACTGAGTTTTTACAGATTTTCAGATATAAGATTTCATGGTTTGAGCTTCATGGAAAATGTAAACAATGCATTACTATCGACAGTGCTCTATAGCATGTAGTAAAGTTGCCCCAACTTTAATGGCGGCCAATCACAAAATGCCTGGATGTGCGAAACTATGAATATCTAAAAGGTATATTATCACCCAAACATAGGCATAAACAAAGATTCAAAATTATTATTTTTAAGATTCTTTTTTTAAGATTCAAAATTATTTATTTTCATATAACACATAGATTTTACATTTACACAACAGGCAGTCCACCAAAGGCTGAGCCTATACAGCAGTGGACCCATTACATTTAACATATACACCTGTGCAAAAGTTAAGCACCAGCAAAAACAATAGAACGTAGAAACATGATGGTACAACTAGGCTGCCATACTTTTTGTCCCCGCGTTAGCTGACATAATTCCAAGTACTAAATGCACATGCATGCATGACTTCATGCCGCTTGATGTCCGTGCGTGGCGGGAAACAGCACACGTGTTCAGTTATGTAAAAGTCCAGTTTGAGGTGTAGAACATTACATACAGATTTAGGCGACAAGATTAGGAATTTTGTGTTCATGACCGTGGTTTATTTGTACAGAGAGAATTAGCTCTTGATTGTGAACCGCTATGGCAAGACGAAGGTTAAGTGATCGTGTGAAATGGCAAATCATAGGCATGCATACCACTGGTATGTCATGCAGAGAGATTGGCAGACAGCTGAACATTAACCATACTGTAATCAGTCGTTTGATTGCAAAACATGGGCAAACTAACAAGGTGAAGGACAGGCCTAGATCTGGAAGACCGAAGAAGACTACTGCCCGTGATGATCGAGCCCTAGTACGCCTTGTTAGGAGATCTCCATTCACCAACAGCAGAGTGCTCAGCCAGCAATGGGACACGCGCAATAGAGTGTCAATGTCTACCGTCAAAAGGAGACTGTATGCTGCTGGCATGAAAGCTAGAAGACCTGTCAGACGTCCTCTCCTCACTGCACACCACAAAGAGGAGCGTCTGAGGTGGTGCAACGAAAGAAGACACTGGAACATGAGATCCTGGAGACGGGTACACTGGTCCGATGAAAGTCGGTTCCTGCTTCATGCCACAGATGGTCGAACTCGTGTATGGAGGTCCAGACGCACGGCGTACGACCAACGTAACATCATGGAAGAAGTTCCATTTGGTGGAGGTTCCGTTATGATATGGGGGTGCATCTCATTTGATTGTAAGCTGGATCTGTTGACTGTACCTGGAACACTAAATGGACAAAGATATCAAGATTCCATACTGGATAGAGTTGTGGTCCCTCATTTTGTAAATCATGCACCTGGAACCCACCCTATATTCATGGATGACAACGCCCGACCACATCGTGCTAGAGCTGTGCATGAATACCTCCGCCAGAATGCCATCGAAACCCTACCATGGCCAGCAAGGAGCCCTGACATGAACCCTATTGAGCATATCTGGGACATTCTGGGAAACATGGTGAGAAGGAGGGATCCTCCTGTGCAGAACCTACAGGAATTAACAGACGCACTCCATCTTGAATGGCAACGAATACCACAATGGCGTATCAGTCGGTTGGTGACCAGCATGAGATGTCGTGTCCAGGCCGTCATCCAGGCACAAGGTGGATATACCCGGTATTAATAATGACAGTCTCAGACTCGTGAACAGATGTTAAACTTCGTTTTCAGACACAATTAATGACAATCTAGCCACGTGTGTCAGCTGTAGGGCAATAGTTGTCAGTTGTGTCAACGTAACCATATTCAGGCCTCGTTTTCAAGTTCAAACAAAACCATGCAGTGTTTCCCCACCATCATAATCAGCATTCCTCTAGTTGCATTATTACCTCTTGCACTAAGATGGATGGGTACATAAATGTTTATGCTATTGCTTTCTTCATAGCACATGAATATAGCCTCGCATGTGCGTAAAAATAGGGTGGTGCTTAACTTTTGCACAGGTGTATATAATAAACATATAATTCAGTAATAGTTGCATCATGGGTGAAGATAATATAATATTTACATGTATATGTTACTAATATCGTAATATGTATAATTCAGTCCTATATTTCCTATAGCTAAGCAAAACAAAATATAGCTATATAGAATACTAGATACACCAGGCGGCCAAGATGGCTATAATAGTGGTCAATATCATATGGCGGCCAAGATCAGAGTACACCACTAAAACTTGGCCCACAGAATCTTGTTACCCGACCTGAGGCATTGGGTTAATCCCGAAAACACAACACATACTAAATTAAAAGCGTGCACGTATTAGTTACAATGCGTTGCGATATAGTTTCATGGATAAATGTATGTAGTCAATAAAACTCTACTGATCTTGAACGACAAGAACATAAGTATCTTGTATTTTATACTGCGTTATTATTTAATAATTCATCTACCTTAAATCTCTTTGATGAGGTGTCCAAGTGAAGGGAAACACTGAAAGGCGGATTTCTCCGATTTTCATAAGATAAGATAAGAAAACTAAAATAATCACAATGAGAGGTCATAGTATTTTCCGGTTAGACAACGAGTGAGACAAGGTGGGATCTTGAGTACAGATTTGTGCAAAGTTTACGTAAACACATGGGCCAGATAAGTGAACGTGCTATGGGAATGCATATTGGTACTAACCGGCGATCTCATCATCAAGCTCACAATAGAGGCTAAAATTGGATCCTCTAGAAAGGCAGCATATTCACTCATGGGAGCTGGCCTACATGGATTAAATGGTTTGAACCCATTAACCTCAAAACAGCTCTATGACATCTATGTGGCCCCCCGTTATTCTACATGTTCTTGAGGGACTTATACTCACTCAGACTGAACTTGAAAAGCTGGAGAATTTCTATCGGTCACAACTGAAAACAATTCAGCATCTGCCAGTTTCAGCTGCAAATACAGCTGCCTACATACTCTTAGGAACCCTACCACTTGAGGGAGAGCTGCACAAAAGAATACTAAACTTCTTCATACAAATGCTACATAGTCGAAATTCTGTTGAAAGAGAGGTTCTAGAAAGGCAATTGGCTGTGAAACTACCACCATCCAATAGCTGGACTGTAAAGCTAAAGAGAAGCATTCAGCAGTATGAACTACCTTCCGCATACTCCCTTCTAGCAAACACCCCTGCTAAGGCAACATGGAAGAAGACAGTCACGTCAAATGTAAACAACTACTGGGAAAACAAACTAAAGGATGAAGATGCAAATAAAAGCAATCTACAGTACTTGAACGTGGATACCTATAAGATTGGTGTACCACACATAGCATGGAGAAGCTGCGATACAGATAAAACCTCAGTCTACAAAGCTACAGTGAAAGTAAGACTACTCGTGCAGAGATATCATCTCTTCGGAGGCCCAACCAGGAACAGAGGAGGAGCTTGCAGCACTTCCTTATCGACTGCCAAGAGCTAGAGCATATCAGGTAGCCATATCTCATAAAAATACAAAAACTACTAAAGCGACTCAACATCGGCATGAACAGTGAGCACAATATGCAGGCTATTCTAGATGCTAGCAAGCTATATCAGACACCAATCTAGAAACATTCGAAAAATTATCAAGAGAACTCTGTTACAGTCTACACTTAAAACGTTCATCACCTATGAACACATCATCTGTTGGAACTTTGTTAACCCATTAAAATCTGTATAAAAAAACTCTACTGAACTGCACATTTAAAGTCACAACACATGATAAATCCTGCAGTTTGAACATTGACATTCGACGAAAATTCAATTGACAATTCCTTGTGTATAGATCTATATATCTAGCGCGATGTGTACAGTTAGTCTGATATGTACAGTTAAAGTTATAATATAATAGGAACTACTCCATCACGGTGGTTCGCCTAAAGGATTCTGAATCCCCGGATCATATTCGAGAGGCGGTATCTACCTAAAAATAAGAAGAAGTCGATCTCGTCCTCTCGCCCCAGGGGCGCCTTCGATCGCGACCCCATTGGCATACAGCTAACATTTATATTTTTGCACGCACGATTGGCGTGGGTCTTGTTTTCTAATGACTCTTGGCTGACAGTAATGAATTATACACTTACCTTTTTATTTGTGTATAAAGCTGGAATATTGTCATATTGCACAGGATAACTACTACTACTACCACTACTACTACTACTACTACTACTACTACTACTACTACTACTACTACTATTACTACTACTACTACTACTACTACTACTACTACTACTACCTACTACTACTACTACTACTACTACTACTACTACTATTACCACTACTACTGGTGCAGTTCGGATCGACCCGTCGGATACCGGCCGCACAATCTGAGCATGGTACGCGCCGCCCGTCCTGGATTCGTTTCCTGAACACGCCCCTTTGGGTAGAGCCATAAGCGTATATAGGCCTATGGGAAAGATAGCGTGTCGAAAAATGACTAAGTTCGTTGAAACGCATGATGCACATGCACGCGCTAGGGTGCTGTTTATATGGAGCGCATATTTACGACCTAGATAGGATGGCGCTATTAGTGTACCGAGATGGTACCCTGTAATCCTTATTGATTGCCTGTTCCCGTTAAATCTGGCATTAAAAAGACCAGAATTCAACGGGCTTTACAAATCTGTAAACCATTTCAAAATCGGTTGAGAAATGGCTGAGTTATCCAGGGAAAACTCTTCATGATTATTTTCAAAATATTGCCGTGACATCATAACCACGTGGACTCAAAGCTTCTAGAATGTTCTAGAATGTTCGACTGCGCTATTATTAGCTGCACGCTCTTGCTCGAACAATGATTGGACGGAGCCTGCACCTGTGACGTCGCGAGGACTATAAAAGGAGAAGCGATCCAGTGATCGAGAGCATCCTCGGCCAGGGGCCGAACAGGTTGGATCTGTACCAGCTACTAATAAGCGCGACAGACAATACACGTCTTTCTTCGCTAAGTGTCGGGTTTTCATCCTGTAATGTGCAGTTCTCCAACCCACCGCACTAAAACAATTTTGTAACTCCCCCTTTACGGGAGTAATTTGGAACTTCTGATAATTGTTCACGAATACCAACAGCCACATTCGGAACACAAATTTGTGATGAGGCCTTTACGGCATGAATATGTGAGTCTACAGATGTAGAGACGGGATGTTCTTTGATGGATGACTCGCCGGATCTGCCGGCCATGCCTAAAAGTGGTATTTCAATCGTTGCCGCACTTACACCGTGTCGGTTCTTTCGACTTTCGACCGCAGCAAGTAAACTCTGCCCGGTGCATCTTCAGAGATGGTTGACGTACCCAGCACTGTAAGCTTTGTTTTGTATCCTCGTTTGCCTTTGACAACCCCTGCTATTGACGGGTTGTTTTTACCTTCCATCCGTGCCATCGGTGTACAGGAACTTTCTTCACCACGTAGTACTATGGTATCTTTTACTGACTGCTTGTTAGACATTCTATTAGGCCTACAGCACTAAGCGATGCACTCCCACCATGAGTGTTCTTGCGGAAGTCTTGTTTGCGGAAAACAGCTTGCGGGAACCAACCTGCGGGAACTTTCCAGCTTCCGGAGAGCGCATCATTTCATGTCGACTACGGATCAACACATCGATTTCAGTAACATGGTAGCCTAACTTAAGACTGACTACCGAGTATTCAAGTAACTATACTTCACAGTTTAATTATTTCTCTATATAGGTTTTGTTAATTATATTGTATCCGCAATAATGGTCCAGATGACTAAAAGGAACCGTAACGGTCTTAGGACCGCTAGTTATAATTTCTGTATTTGTCAATGATTATTCTCATTTTCCTCAATGTGTTGCTAACCACACCATAATAGATTCGTCAACCTGTACTGTTATATATACTTGACACTGTATTGATTGTTTTGGTTAGATTATGTATATATATATGGCCCATGGCCATCCGTTCATATGTTTTGTTTATTCATAGAAAATATAGGACTGCAGTGCACATAGGAAACACTATACAGCAACACTTATGTATGCAGCACTTTCTCCCGCCACCAACAATTTTTCACTAAGGTCGCTGTCCATGCTATAACTCTGTTTAGCCCGGCATGCTACAGACTAAACTTTCTCTATTCAGCTCAATAGGATAGGTTCAAAATGATTAGAGACACTTTCTTCATTACACACTCTGTAATATACTCTTCTCTTCCGGTAGTGCGATAATCTAGCCCCGCACTCCGGTAAGACTCATAACTCCAAGATTTTGTTTCTCTTCATGTTCCACTCAGCCTTGTGGCTTCTTAATTGTTTGGATGTCCCTATCCGAACCATGGGCTAATCCGACTCTGGGAAACTTTGGAATTTCCGAGCGGTGATGGCCAGGGTGTGGTGTCACATACACATTCCCATGTATCTTCGGATACTTAGTAGTTAGCACTTTAAGCCAATGTAGGAAAGCACTGCGAAAACATATATTAATTACTATTTTTATTACTGAACAAACCTCCCGCACCGCAGTGCAAAGCAGGGCAACTTGTATATAAACCTAATGACAGGTTAAACGGTTAGTTCCATAGGACCGGTGCCGGACGAGATACGTACCCACACCGAATTCTGTTAAGATGTCTGGGCATGATATTTAGATCTGCCACCCCCTTGCGGGAAGGACATTTATGGTGGGTATTCGTTTCTCTTACCCACACCATAACGATAGAACAATGGTCTAACAAATGCTTTCGTGAAAAGTAACCCATATCTTGTAACGTTTTATGTGGTTACGGGGCGGGGTGTCTGGATTCTTATCCAGTTCGGAGATCTTGCTACGTAACATGTATGAGCGCTGTCTTCAGTATTGATGTCTTAGGGCATCTGTTCTCGGTGACAGCCACGTCTACTAGCTAGGTAGATACCAGCCAGTTGCGGCCAAAAATAGTTCTTGTTTTCTTCTTCTTCTTCTTTTCGTTCGCTGATCATACCGCCAGTCCTGTAAGTGACTATCGACATGATCATAAGCGCTAAGTGCATGGATCCATGGTTTATTAGAGTGCGCCATGCGGCCTGGAACCTCCGTCTTCAGCACTCAAGGTTTCTGTCAGGGTTACCTCACCCTTACCTCCTTTAGTTGCCTCGTACGACACGCAGAGAATATGGAAGGTGTATTCTAAGCCCCACCTACAGGGCAAGTTCTTGTTTTGAAAACAACTAAAAGCGAATTAAGCAAAGCAGAAGGCCCGCATAAATAAAGCGGCAACTACTAATACAGCAAATCAAGAACTACATAAGATGGTGACAAGGGAATCCATCGGGAATCCTTCGTCCCATCTTCACGTAAAATAGTGCGCATCCCTATAGTCATAATCTCTTCCCGAGACAGAGGCCCGCATGAGGCACTTGCCTCTCACAAGGATTCAACGACGACGGTCCACGCCAGGATAATACTCCTCACCCAAAGCGTGATGCACATCACTTTTCGTCTGAACTTTTTCCTTTCAGCATAGAGGTATAATAACTTATATTAAGTTAATTAGTTACGTCTCGTGTACGGGAGCCTCCCTTGCTGGGATACCTCTGCGGACTTACGAGTCTGTGTGATACCTCTGGGAGCCCCATGTTCAAAGGTTCATCTACCTGTCTCTATGTCTCGTAATTTCGTATGCTCTGATTGTAGTTTTATCTAGCATATTTTTATTTGTTTAGGTAAATGCATTGCATAGACTTATATTTTGTAGGTCACCAAATCAAATCTTGTAAGTCCATAGATCACGAAATTGCTATGGACAGGCAAACTGGTTACACAAACTCTTGGGATGAGACCGTTGTGTTTAATGTTCGCGGCGATGGTCACACTGCCCCACCAGAACGATTGAGTTCCATGAGCCTTAGGAGCCGGTTTTTGTTTCCCGCAGGGCAGTCTTGTACAAGGTCCGTCACCCCGAGACCGGATGCTAACCAGCGTCATCACTCGTCGTGCACTTGTGGCACAGCGAGTCGACATGATACACCGGAACCCTACCCGGCGAGCTACACTACTACTACTACTACTACTACTACTACTACTACTACTACTACTACTACTACTACTACTACTACTACTACTACTACGACTACTACTACCCCTGATAGCAAGCAAACATTGGGCCAACGTTGGTCCAACATTTACCACTATGCTGGGCCAACATAGTTTTGCTCATCGGCCCAATGTTGGCCCAATGTTGGCAATACGTTATTGGGCCAATGTTGAGTCAACGGGCATAGATCTAATGAAGATGTTTGAAATATCACACCAGAGAGCATAATTTAACAATTTAAAAAGTAAAATTTGAATATTATTTTGATTTTGTTTTATTTAATGTGAAATTTCCAATGCTGGCCCAACGTTGGCAAACAAGTCATACTGCGATCTGCCAACCTGTTGCCAACGTTGGTCCAACGTCTACATGTTATCAGGGGTACTACCACTAAAATAAAGTTAAATGGATTGTTGGATGGATGGATGGATGGATAGATAGGTGAATGGATGGATGGGTGGGTTGGATGGTGAAAAGAGGGATGGATGAGCGCCCATACAGATGGTGGGCGGATGGATGGATGGGTGGGTGGGTGGAAAGGCGAGTGGATATGTGGGCGGACGAGCTGTGGGTGGATTGGTGGGTGCATTGATAGGTGGATAGATGGATGAATGGATGGATAAAAGGCGATAAATAATGGAAATGGAAAGATGAGGGAAAGAAAGAAGAAAAGAAAAAGCATGTGGTATATACAGAGAAAGAAAGAAAAAGAAAGAAAGTGTAGCTCGCAGGGGTACACGCTAATCCGTCCTATCGCTTTGCTCCATCACACTGCATGTGCATGATGTGCGGAAGCGCTTGTTAGCTGCGGTTCTCGGGGTTGTGGTTCCCATATCATGTCTCTGCGGAAAGTACAAAGACCAGCCTCTAGAGCCGGTGGAACACACATGTTCCAGTGGGGCCGTGCGACGATTGCCGCCAAGATTGAACGACATGGTGTCATCCCTGCTGTTTGTGTCACCAGTGTGGCGGCCCATTCTAATTTAGATTAACGGACAAGATGTCAATAATTAAACAGTCACAGATTTAATAAGTACTATACAAACAATTCTATTCATTGGACAGTAATGAGCACAATAATACACAACATAGAGCCATCCGATGTCCTTTCCACATGGTTTCGCTGGAGGTACCACACAGATATTTGAATCTGCAGAGGTATCCCCGTAAGAGAGCATCACAACGAAGTCACTAGATAGTTTAATATAAACTAATATATCCCTAACACACATACAAAGAAAATGTAATTGTTGCAAGAGGAAAGTGCCTTGCGCAGGCCTCTGTCACAGGAAAAAGCCTTCAACGCCAAAGCAGAGGAAAAGAGTTGGCAAAAAGGGCCACTCTTTTGTTCAAACAGAAAATGCTAAGTGCTGAAAATTCTAGTGAAGCAACAGTTGAGGTGATGCACACTGGTTTACGTGAAGACGGGACGAACGATTTCCGAAGAATTTCCAGGTCACCGTCTTATGTAGTTCCAAAGTTACTGTAATGGGAGTTGCCGCATTATTTATGCGGGCCTTCTGCTACATCCTAACCTACCACTTAGTTGTTAGTAACGAAGACAAGCTTTGGCCGTAAGTGCCAGGGATTCCTACCTAATTTTAGATATGTGTATTCGTCGGGCGAAGATGCTCAGCTTCCTGTAAGTCACTCCGCATAGCATCCACCTCCAAAAGATAGCGTGCGTACATGTTACAGAGCAAGGCTCCTAAATCAAATAATCATTCGGTCACCCTGCCCCGCAGCCACATATAACATCACCAGGACATGTTTCACAGTTCGCACAAGTAATTATTAGAAAGCATCATGTCATTTATGGTGGGGACAGAGAGACGGATATCCACTGCTAGCCTACTTCCCGGAGGGCGTGGTGGGTTCTAAGGCCTCACCCAGACACTACAACGAGTTGGATGGAGATCCGCATCTCATCCGTCACTGCGTGCTACGGAGTTAACATTTGACCTGTCATTAGGGTTAAGTTCCATGATGCCCAGAGATAGACAGCAGGCCGGTATTACAACATATTAATTAATATTATTATTTTGCAGTGCTTCCTACTTTGGCGGGGGTATCTACCTAACTAGTATCTGAAGCTACAGGGGGACATGTATGTAGATCGGCACTTTATCTTTGATCGCTCGGAAACCTCCGATAGTTTCCCAGGGTCGGATCCTGATAACATGTCGATGGGAATCCAAACAATTAATAAGCTTTGCGGCTGGAGGATTCTAGAAAGAGACAATAACTCGATATATTAAGAGGCGCTAAAGGTAACTGGCCAATTTTACACAACCTTGCCAGTGTGTGGGGCTATATTACCACAACAACCGGAAAAAAGGCGTACACTATGCGTCTCCTGTGGAGAAATTGTCCCTAACTACTTTAAACCTATCCTATCGAGCTAGAATAGACATGTTTAGTCGGTAACATGTCAGGCTCAAACAATTAGAGCATGATCAGCGACCTCAGTGAAAAATTGATGCTGGTGGGAATATAGTGATGCGGATATAAATGTTGCTGTATAATATTTCCTAGCGTACTGCGGTCTAGAGTTTTCACAAATAAACAAAACATATTAACTAGATGGCTACTTGCCATATACACAACTAACCAACACACTATTTAACGAATATGATGATAATAAAGTAGTATAGGTCATTGGACCTTATGGTGCAGCTAGTTGAAAGCACCCACATTAAACAAGGATAATATTCACAGTAAGAAACAGAAAATATAAGATGCAGTCTTAAGACCGGTAAGGTAGCTATTAGTCATCAGTACCAACATACGGAAATAATTAAATGTTCAATAGTATAGCTACTTGAGCACCTATTGGTCATTGGTACAGATAAAGTTCAAGAGTCACTGAAATTGAGGCGCTACTAAACAGATCGCGTGAGATGGCATGATCTTTAATGCTGGAAAGAATTCAGCAAGCAGGCCTCCGCAAGCAGGCTTCCACAGGCAGGTATCCGCAGGCAGGTTTCCACAGGCAGGCTGGATTTGGCACATTCTCAGGACAGTGTAACAGAACGATTCAAGAGATGTCCATTAAATAGTCATTTAACTGATACAGAATCTAAACAGTTTGTTGTAAAGTTGCCGTCCGGCGACGGTAATATGAAAGTTGAGAGTAATTCATTAACAGAGAGGGCTACCAATATGATTAACTATGCATGTACAATAACTGGCACACGGTGCGGGGTACATCGCATAGCTCTTGCGGCGCACCGAGCAAAGTCCCACCAGACTGTTGTCGAAAAGCTAATTAATCACACGCGACATGCAGTGCAGAGGTTTGAGTCCACCTTTCAGCGTGGTTGGCAGATCTGGCGAGTCATCCACCAAGGATCATCATCAGCTCTACATTCCGGAGAATCACATTTGGGCCTGCATGGCCTATCCGCGGAAAGACTCCTCTAGAAATTATTATTATTATTATTATTATTATTATTATTATTATTATTATTATTATTATTATTATTATTATTATTTCACATGACTATATTATAGATTACATCAATGATAACAATCTACTCCTTTGGTCCATTTAGCCTGGCACGTGATCTCAAGAGGTACTTCTTCTTCTTTTCGATCGCTGGTATCACACTTGGAGAGCCGTTCTCAAGATGAAATCTGTGGTTTTCTGCAGTTCTTCCACAGGCCAATACAGCTTTTCAAGAAAAGAGGTTGACAAAGGCCAGATCTCTTCTCTCAGCAGCTGGAACGTACTGCAACATTGAAGTATGTGCTCTGTGGTCTGTTCTGCTTCTCCACAAGGACAAGCGGGCGATGTCGTAAGGTGGAACCGCCTGTACATGTGTTGGTTTAGTCTGTTGTGTCCAGTTCTGAGACGAAAAATGGTCACTTGCTCTGGCCTCGAGAGATGATGGTAGGCATCTTCTGATTGAGGTGTTCTATAGAGTGACTTGATGATAGTCGTCATCTCTGTATGGGTAACCATGTTTTCTGTCTGATTCTCTTCCGCACCCACCTTTGCCATCTTATCTGCTTCCTCATTTCCTTGGACTCCACAGTGTGAGGGGATCCACTGCAGTGCTATCCGAAAGCATGTGATGGTTTGTAGTGCTTCTTCAAGTTGTTGCAGCTTACCTTTGGTGATAGCCTCAAGGACGGAGCGGGCATCAGATAAAAAGACAATCTGTGCAATAGGGTCTGCTGTTCTGCTGATGGTATTAGCTGCATGAACCAGTGCTTCGACTTTAGCTCTGTAGTTTGTGCAGTGTTTGCCTGTCGGTATTGCAGCTGACTCATGTTGTCCGTTTGGATACTGTATGTGCAGTCCAGCACCTCCGCACCTAATTGCATCTTTGGCTGATCCATCTGTGTAAATCCTTATCCATGTCTCCTGAGGGTACATTTCCTCCAACATGGCTAGGGTCAGGGCCTTCTTGCTCACATCACTGTGTTTATCTTTGGTTGTGAGATGAGGTACTGTGGTGCGAATAGCTATGCTCCCTAGTTTGTTTTCCCAGGGTGGAGGATCAAGGGTGTGGTTTGGGTCTTCTATTTGCGCTGCCAACATTTCTTGGTGTTTCCTTTGAAGTGCTTTTGTCTCTTTCACAAAACTTTATCTTTTAAGTCTTCCTGATGACAGCTGTGCTTGCCTGATCTTCATCGGGTGGTTGTTGAATGATTTGAACTTTGCAGCGTAGATCAGTGCTTTGCATTCCCTTCCTTTGCTAAGTGGGGGGATGCCTGCTGTCTGCTCCATTCTTTCTATTGGTGTTGATCTCATTCCAACAGTGATGATGCGCAGTGCCTGGTTTTGTACTCTGTCGAGGTTCTGTTGATGAGATTTAGCTGCTGTCATCCATGAGCTGGATCCATATTCAAGGTGTGGTCGTTCGGCACCTAGGTAGATGGTCTTGAGGATCCTTTCATTGGCACCCCACTTTGTTCCTGCCAGCTTCCTCATGATGTTTAGCTTTCTTCTGGCCTTTGCTTCTGCGTTCTGGATGTGCTCCTTCCATGTTAGCCTTCTGTCATAGGTGACTCCCAGATATGTCTGCTAGTCCTCGTACTCGAGTGGAGTACCGCCCAGTGTCAGATTGCCAACCTTGGTTTTGGTGGACAGTGAGAATAGCATGGCTGATGATTTTTCTTTGTTGATGGTAATACACCAGTGACTGGCCCAAGCTGTAATTCTGTCCAAGGCGAGCTGCATTCTGTACGTGGCAGTCGTTGTGTACTCCTCGGTGCACCAGAGTACGAGGTCATTTGCATAGAGGGCTGCTTGGATCCCATTGGGCAGCTCTGCTACAATGTTATTAATGAAGAGTATGAACAGAGTTGGTGATAATACTCCGCCTTGTGGCACCACTTGTCTCAGCAATACATTCCGTCCAGATTGTCCATCCACCAGCACCCTAGCTCTGCGATTGTGTGGGTATGACTTGGTCCATCGGAACATGTTGCCACCGATGCCTGTGCGCCGGAGCTTCACGAGGAGGCCATCCTTCCACACCTTGTCAAATGCCTTCTGCAGATCGATAAAGGCATCTAGCATCACCTTCTTGGCTTGAAAAGTGTCCTCTATGACCTGTGCAAGATGTGTTGTTTGATCTGTGCTCCTGTATCTTCTGAAGCTGGCCTGCTCTGAAACTAATGTTCTCCGACTCCAGGTACCACTGCAACTGCTGGTTGATGATGCGCTCCATGGTCTTGCATATGCAGCTTGTAAGACTGATAGGACGGTAGCTCAGCACTTTCGTCTTGTTTTTCCCTTTTTTTCAGAATATGTGTCATTCTGGCTTCCTTCAAGCACTGAGGAACCTCTCCATTGGTCCAACTGAGATTAAAGATGTCTAGCAACTTGCGAATAGATGCATTACCAAGGTGTTGGATCATTTCATTCGTAATGCCATCTGGCCCGGGAGATTTCTTCTTCTTCAATTGGCAGATAGCCTTCTTCAGTTCTGCTAAACCAATGTCAACTTTCATTGCATCGTGAGTGTTTGTGTCTGTGCTTTCCTTTTGCTCTTTTCTAACCTCTTCTTGACGCATTCGTGGTATAGAAATGTTGCTTTCTTTTGCATATGCCTTCGCAAAGGCATCTGCAGCCATCTTTCCTGTCAGTGTTTGTCCATCTTCTTCAAGAGTAATCTTCTCTCCCCCAACACCCTCATCATGCAGTGCTTTAGTCAGTCTCCATAGCTTTGTGGTGTCTCTCTCTCTAAATTAAACCCTGCCGTCTTTTCCCTACAGCTTCTTCTTTTGGCCCCCAGCTTGGTCTTTAGATACCTGGCTTTAGTTTGTTGTAGCGTGAAGTGGTTTTCATGACAGGGATTACCCTCTGCATCTTCTCTGGCCTTGTCTAGTTTATCATGTGCTGCTTGCAGTTCTGTTGTCCAGTAGGGGCGGTAGTTTTTCCTGAACCCTCGAGGAATCGCTTCGTTGGCAGCCTTGAGGATACTTGAATTAAATTCCTTGACCACATTGTTGATGTTTTTCCCTTCTACTGCTATATTTTGGGTAAGTTCATTGGAACAAATGCCGAACAGACTCCAATTTGCATTTTTGTAGTTCCACCTTGGATGTTGAGGTGAACTTGTCGAAATACTTCCAGAAAGAGAAAGGAGGACTGGGCGGTGGTCGCTTCCTCCTAACTGTGATCCGACCACTCTACTGAGGTTTCTGTGAATGTCTTCTGTACAAAGTGCCAAGTCCGGCGTTGATGTCGAGTGCCACCGGCGCGAGTAGAAAGTAGGCTGATCTGTGGGATCGTTGACAAGTAAAAGGTCCTTTTCATCTTGCCATGCTTCAATGTCTTCTCCTCGTTTATCAAGTGTTCTCTATCCCCAGCTCTGGGACTGGCTATTAAAGTCTCCCGCAATGAGAAAGTGGCAGTCCTGGACCTGGATTGTGTCAAGTGAGAGATTCTTGTCATTAAGGCAGTAATAATTGACAATGTCAATCACAGAGTTGCTGGTTGTTACCTTGATCTTGATATATTCTACCTCTTCCATAAAGGTTTTGATCTGGCTGGCGTTCACGCTGTTTCGGACCAAGGTGACCACCCCACCTTTCTTTCTTCCTCTTCGATCACACCAGAAAATCTGGTAACCTCTGATCTTAAATGGTTTTCCTTCTTGCAGGTGTGTCTCTTGGATGCAGCAGATATCAATGTTGTTTTCGTACAGGAACTGTTCGAGCTCTGATTTCTTGTTGGTAACCCCTTCTGCGTTCCAGTGCATGATGTTGATACTGGGGTTCTCTTTGGGTTTGGTCTTCTCTTTCGGTTGGCCAGTAGCTCTCCATCATCGTCACCTGGCTCCACAAGACGAGTTGATGGGACCTCCAGTAGCTGAGGGTGGGCTCCTTCGAGGCGTGGAGCCCGGCGCTGTACCTGCCTGGCGGATCCTCACAGGGCGAGCACCATTTCGGTTGATTCGATCTCCATGTGTTATTTCATTAGCGTTGTGCATATTGCTCTGCTTAGCCCCTCTAAATGTCTGGATTGACACCCAGTGGGTTACACCCCTGCGCTACGTTGAGGCCGAGCATATAGTCTTAAACAGAGGATCTCAAGAGGTTGATGGCACTTCTTTCTCCGGCCTCTATACTCCTCCCAGTATTTGAAGATTTTAGCCTGCAAG
This sequence comes from Chaetoderma sp. LZ-2023a, assembly GCA_034401795.1. Lineage (NCBI taxonomy): Eukaryota > Metazoa > Mollusca > Caudofoveata > Chaetodermatida > Chaetodermatidae > Chaetoderma > Chaetoderma sp. LZ-2023a. Next base: position 152,791,321 of record CM067373.1, read on the forward strand.
TCCCTGTACTTCTTTCTTTGGATGCATTTTAGTTTCTTCTCAGAAACAAGCCGGACCTGAAAAGTAATGACGTTTAGTCAAATCATTTTCAATTTGAATAAACTGTAGATTTTCACTGGGAATTAAAGAAGAAACGTGGTCGCTTAATGCTCGGCGTGCACAATCTTATCCAACTAGTGGCCAACCATACTCCAGCTGACACACCATACATTTTATATGGAATTCACTATAGATGAATGGATGGATAAAAGGAGATAAATAATGGAATTGGAAAGATGAGGGAAGGAAAGACGAAAATAAAAAGCATGAGGTACATAAAGAGTAAGAGAGAAAAAGGAAAGAAAGAATGAAATAAGGAAAGAAAGAAAGAAAGAAAGAACATGGTATGGTTTAAGCAATGTGACTAGGGTGAGTGGATGATGGATGAGATGGATGGATTGATGGATCGGTGGATGGATGGATGGATGGATGAATGGATGGATGGAGAGAAAGAAAAAAGAAAGAAAGAATTAGAAAGAGAGGACTAGAAAGAAAGAAAGAAAAAAGAAGAAAGAAAGAAATGAGAGAGAGAGAGAGAGAGAGAGAGAGAGAGAGAGAGAGAGAGAGAGAGAGAGAGAGAGAGAGAGAAAGAAACAAAGAAACAAAAAAGATAGAAAGAAAGACAGATAGAAAGACAGAACGAACGAGGAAAGAAAGAAAGAAAGAAAGAAAGAAAGAAAGAAAGAAAGAATTAGACATATATACTGAATATATATATACGCAGTCATTGTATATACGTTCAATTGCGAGTTGTAAATTGTTGTTTGGTCATAAGCCACCCAAGAGAGTATAATGTGTCACATGTTTACCCGTTAACGGATGTAAGGATCACAAAAACAAAACAATCTGTTCGTAAAAGCAAATACATAATTTAATTTTAATTTTCAACGTTTGTCATGCAATAGCATATTAATCAATTTGTATGCTGAAAAAAGTACTGCCAAACATGTCCATAATGGCCAATGCACCTGTTTAAACACAAACTGGCTGTTTTTACCAACACCTGTCTTATAGACCCACAAGCTTGTATCTACAAAACAATGATTTTCTATGCAGAAACCTTGTGTTATGTGACACTCTGGATGTGACCAATTCTCACTGATCGCGAATGTGCGTCGTTACACAGCTTAGCTGTGCCATCAACCTCTTGAGCCCACGTGCCCGGCTAAATGGACCGAAGGAGTAGATTGTTATCATTGCTGTAATCTGTAATATAGTCATGTGAAATAATTTATTATTATTATTATTATTATTATTATTATTATTTTTATTATTATAACTCCACTTGCGGGGATATTTAGTAATACCTTTGATTTAAACAAGGTTTATTTTTAGTCTATGTGGGAGCACAATAAGACATGCCTTATGAGCGTGTCTCCCACTTACGTACACATATATTACATAAATAAACCAAGAGGCGAATAATAATATTGCCAACTGCCATAACAGTAATAACAACAATAACATTAAGAAGAAGAAGAAGAAGAGGATGAAGAAGAAGTATAAGAGGAAGAAGAAGAAGAAGAGGATGAAGAAGAAGACTGAGTAGGAGGAGGAAGAGGAGGAGTAGCGATGTTGTAGGTAGCCTAATGATGACAGAATAAAATCTTCGGGAGAAGGAGAAAAGCATGGTTTGACGAATCATAAGGCAGTATAAGGAGAAAGGAGGAGCTCGATGTGCTGTAGTCACCCATGCTGGTCCACACTGCATGGCCATCCAGAAACTTCTGCGGCTATGGATTTGTCGACACAGTCCATGAGTGGTGTTTGAAATTACTGTAGATCATTATTATTATTATTATTATTATTATTATTATTATTATTATTATTATTATTATTATTATTATAACCCCGCTTGCGGTGATATTTAGTAACACCTTTGTCTGTGGGTCAGTGTGTGCATGTGTCTCCGACTTTTTGTCTGGACCGTATTTTCACACAATGTCACCAAACTTGGTGTAAGGATGCAGTGGCCTAAAGGTGTATCTTTTATCAAAAGTAGATCAACGTGACCTACTTTTCACGGTTCACTGAACACCATAGTTTATTCTTGGCCAGGCTGTAGTTTCAATAGTTCTTTGTACATGGTAACCAAACTTGGTGTATGGGTGCATCCCAGTCTAAGGTGTGTCATGTATCACTTTTCACGGTTCATATAACGTCATAGTTTATTCTTGCCCATGATCTAGTTTCAACAGGCTTTTTTGTATACAATAACCAAACTTATTATTCAGCCAGCTCAAATGATATAATATTTGTACATGAATGTGAATTCTGTAAATAAATATGTTGTAGATGTGTATTAACTAGTAACTTATTGTCATTGTCTTTGTCCCACACTCCAACTTCTCTCTACTACCACCGTTCAGGATAGTGCTTTAACCGTTATCATTTTCTTGAACAAATTCAAAGATTAAAGGGTTAAACTCGGCACTGAACCATCTCTAGTTGTCTGATTGTGTTGGCTTTAGCTGGTTCCCATATGCTAGCATGCTGCGTAAAGCATATAGTAATGCTTATCACACTCAATCTGTTTAGTTGTGTCATATTAATACTATAGATAATTCAGTTTTCGCAATCTTGTGAAATATGAATGTCCTAGCTTTAGCTGCCATCAGCGTGATGTCCCCGTCAAATTGACAGCCGTATGAGTCAATCATTGGATTATTCCCCAGAAAAAAAGCCGTACAACGTCACCAACTTATCACGATGGCGGCGAGATTGCCAATAGAAACTCGTCCGCATGCAATGTCCCCGGAGGGGGGAGGGGGCGAGATCTCCAAAACAAAATCCGTCGAACTTGCCCCTGGTCGATCTCGCCCTCTGGGCCTATGGGGGCGAGATATCCGGGGCGAGATCGCCTTGGGGCGAGATCGATGTCAATTATCATCATAAAGTTTACATTGTTCAGTTCAGTCACGTAGATCCTTCCTTTGTATAGGAACACCTCCTTCAGGCGTAATATAGGAGCCAGCACGTACACGAATCAGATCAATCTCATTAAGTTTAGCTATTCTTGTGTGGTTCAGGACATAGTAGTATTGTCTGATCAGGGTTTCTAATCTGGCCTGCAGAGGCAAGGCTCCTTCCTCAGATATGTAGATTGGTTCGCGAGGAACGTGGTTAGTAAGTTGAAAAGGGTGAGTATAACACACGACATGACTCAAAAGGAGAGGATTGTAAATAAGGAGAAGATAGAGGAAATGAAAAGATGTAATGCAAAAAAGGAGTCGGGGAATTCAAATTCATTGTATGAAGGACCCCATTGGGAGCGAAACGTGGTCAATGTGCGGACCGAGAAAAAAAAGGGAAATAATGAAGAATAGGAGGCAACATGTATATAACAGTGTAAATAATTGTAAAAATGTTGACAGGTTAAACAGTGTGAACAGAAACATTACAGCAGATAATCTAGTGTGTCAATACACCAATGCAGATAGTCTCCAAAACAAGTTAGAGGAGCTGAAGACCGGACTCAAAGATGATCTGATACAATTATAATAGTAGTAGTAACAGAAGTGTGCCCCCAAAAAGTGTGGATATCTGCCATCAAAAGCTGAATTAAGCATAGAGGGCTATGATCTGTTCACAAATGACTATGTAACTGGCAAAGGGAGAGGTGTCGCCCTATATATTAATGGACAGTTAAAGGGAGAGGAATGTAAAGTCGAAGGGGTGTTCCAGGAGGCAATATGGGTGAAGATCAGGATGACAGACAAGGAAAACCTGCTAGTAGGGTGTCTATACAGGAGCCCAAGTAACAATGGAGAAAATGCAGACGAGTTGCAGAATATAATAAAAAAGCAACATTAATGAAAGAGTTTGAACATCTACTTATCATAGGAGATTTCAATTACCGTAATATTAACTGGACAGATTGGTCCACGAAAGAGGACTCGCTGAGTGAATCATTTGTGGAATGCATAAGAGACTGCTTTTTATATCAACACGTCAAAGAACCCACTCGGAGGTGATATGGTAATGAACCAAGTTTGCTGGATCTAATCTTCACTAAAGATGAAACAATAGATGTGATTGACCATCAAAGCCCCTTAGGGGCCAGCGATCATAGTGTGCTAGTTTTTAACTACCAGATACATAGTGAAAGGACCAAAGATAAAACAGTTAGATGGAACAATTCCAAGGGTGACTATGCAGCTATCAGTGCCAAACTAGATCTGAACTGGGAGTCATTATTGATGTCTGAAGACCCTAACCAACTTGCGGATACCCTGATGCCGTATCTTAACAGAGCGAAGGAAATATGTATGCCTAAAATTAAAAATGGAAATGCAAACAGAAGACATCATCAGACTCAAATTAGCGAGGAAAAACGGGCGAACATTAGGAAAAAACACAGGTGCTGGCAGAGATTTATGGAGACCAGAGACCAAAAACGGCATAAAGAATATACACGATTAAGAAACCAAGTGAAACAACTAATCTAAAAGACAAAAAGAGATAGGGAAAGCTAAATCAGATCCCAAGCAGTTTTGGGAATACGTAAATGCCAAAAGTAAGACAAAGACAGGGATAACAGAGCCACAAGTCCAAACAGACAAAGAGACTAAAGTGGCCATCGGGGGATATAGAGAAGGCAAATGTTCTTGCAGACTTCATCACCAATGTCTTCACCCAGGAGCCTGAAGGAGTATTGCCAAAATTTGAGAAAAGATTAGTGGAACACAGATTCCAGGACAAAACGTACTCGGAAGTTGAGATGTGGAAGCTTCTCAAGACGCTGGACAAGACAATGTCCCCTGGTCCCGATGGACTACATCCAAAGGTCTTGGCTGAGTTAAAGGATACACTTGCTAAACCCCTGAGCATTATCTTCAATAAATCAAGACAACTCGGGATAGTCCCAGCTCAATGGAAATTAGCTCATTTTACAGCAATATATAAGAAGGGAAAGAAATCTGAACCAGGAAATTAGAGACCAGTAAGTCTGACCAGCATACTGTGCAAATTGATGGAAAACTGATACGGGCAGAAATAATTGACCATATGCAAAGAAACAATTTTTTTAGTAAGAGGCAGTTCGGTTTCATGAATGGGCGGTTGACAACAATCCAATGACTAAAGGTGGTGGGTGATTGGATGGCCATATTAGACAATGGAGGAAGGATTGATGCCGTCTATATGGACTTTATGAAGGCGTTTGACATGGTACCTCATAGGTGCCTGTTGCTAAACCTTAGGCGATATGGCATAAGCAATCAGATGGTCACGTGGGTGGAAAACTTTCTCTTAAACAGGAGTCAGTATGTCATTGTTAATGGACAACCTTCGGAAAGTCATCCAGTAACTAGCGGGATACTCCAGGGTAGCGTCCTGGGACCAATACTCTTTGTTATATATATATATATATATATATATATATATATATATATATATATATATATATATATATATATATATATATATATATATATATATATATATATATATATATATATATATATATATATATATATATATATATATATATATATATATATATATATATATATATATATATATATATATATATATATATATATATATATATATATATATATATATATATATATATATATATATATATATATATATATATAATATATATATATATATATATATATATATATATATATATATATATATATATATATATATATATATATATATATATATATATATATATATATATATATATATATATATATATATATATATATTAATGAGATTCTAGGCTGTGTCTAGGCATCAACATACTTATTTGCAGATGACACCAAGATATATAAGAAAATAAAAGGAGAGGATGATGTAAATGATCTACAAGCGAATCTAGACTCCCTACAGGGCTGGTCGGATAAGTGGCTGCTAAGGTTACGCCCAGACAAATGTAAGGTGCTGACAGTAGAAGGCAAATGGGGAAAACAAGAAGGGACATGCAACAGATCATATCACCTATATGGTGAAAATGGGTCCCAAAAAATCCTTGAAAACAGAGCAAGAGAAAGACATTGGAGTAATAGTAGACAGTAGACTAAACTTCTGCAGCCACATAAGATCACACGTCAACAAAGCAAATAGTAGCATGGCCCTGATCAGGAGATCCTTTAAACATCTAGATGAGGATATGTTTAAGCAACTGTTCCAGGCATCGGTGAGGCCGCACCTAGAATATGCAGTGAGTGTATGGAGCCCATACCTAAGGAAGGACAGCGAGGCTATCGAAAATGTACTACAACGTTCATCTAAGCAAGTACCCTCACTTAGCAACCTCAGCTACGAAGAGACTCTCGCGCTTGAAGCTACCATCTATGTGTTACAGAAGATTTAGAGGGGACATGATCGAAGTGTACAAGATACTGCATGGTATCTATGACCCAAATGTAACCGATGACCTATTGGAAGTTGCAAGTAACAGACACACCAGAGGCCATGACCTATGGTTGGTCAAGCACCGTATTAGGATTAATGTGCGGAAACATTCGTTTACGAATCGTGTAAATGATATATGGAATACCCTCCCTGAGGATATTGTACATCCCAGAACGGTCTTTGCTTCTGAAGTAGCACTAGATATATTCTGGGAATACCAGGAATTTAAATACGATCCCTCTGCGCCCTAACATATTCTAGGAAGTGAGATACGCAGAATGGTCGTGAAGAAAGATGAGGCGGACATAGAGTCCACAGAAACATCCTAAGACATCCTAATAGATCCTAAGACAGGAATGTGGTTAGAGTTGCACTGTTGTGTACAAATATGTACTCAGGTCACTCCTTGTGAAAACATTGTGTTTAGGTAGAATTTGTATGACAATTGTATATACATGTATCGCATGCCGTTCTCACTATGACTCCATTAAATTACATATATACCCAAATGAATAGGCAGAGTGTGAAACTGCTCTATCATACCATGCTACAAGTAGATCGGGGATGGAACCACACAGGTCTAATTTGAACTATTAGTAATTATATGTACTGTTTCAAAATACAAACAGATTGCGGATTGATCCAATCTATAATGTTGTATAAGTAACTGTTATGTATTGAAGTGTCTATACAATCGTGTGTGAAACCATACCGGTCAAGGATTTAAATAATGGTATTAATGTACCCATGTTGTACTGTACTGGAACAGATTGTGTGTGAAACCATAGCACTCGAACTGTAACTGTAATGTGTGTGTGTGTATGTGTGCGTGCGTGCGTGCGTGCCTGCGTGCGAGCGTGCGTGCGTGCGTGCGTGCGTGCGTGCGTGTGTATGAACGCGTGCGCGCATGCGTGCGTGTGTGCGTGTATGTGTATATGTGGTGGAACCACACCAACCTGTATGATATCATCGACAGCCTATCTGTTTTTGATTAGATGTCTAGTGTGTAACATATACTAAGCTATACAGTTGTATAGGATATATATAAATAAATCGATTCCGCTTGTATATATAACCTTTCTTCTCCTGATTCGCTAGTCAGCTACCTAGTGTATGAAAAGCATGTATGGTGAAAGAACTACAATGTAAAGTATTTGGAGAAGATGTGAATAGTTGAATGGGCGGGGCAAGGGGTGTGTCATGATGCCATTCCTGATAACGCAGCTTACTGGACCACTACTGGTGTAGTTCAGTACCTGCCCAGTAACGTGCATTATCAGGGATATAGAATAATACAATTATGACGTATTTTTGGTATTTTGGTTTAAACAAAATGTATCTTTGTCTGAGAATAAGACACGCCTTGTAACCACGTCACATATACAACTATAATACAAAGCACATACTTGATGACAAAATTCTTATTAATATATTACATAGTCATAGGTATGATAATTATGGTGAGTCGTACTGCAGATAAACAGATAGAAAGGTAATGTACAGAGGAATTAAAAACGCAGACGAGGTTGCGTCAACATGATGGTGCTTGCCGATAAGTGACTGTGTTCTAAAGCTCAAGAAGTGAAAAATTCTCACAGGTGCAATCAGTTTTTCTTCAGCCTTTTCCACTGTCTTGTCCACAGTGATCATCCCGAGCTCCTTTAGGTTATTTCTCGTCTTTAGTGGTAATACTTTACGCTTAGCGGGTTGGTATGGGACGTCATCTGAGTGCCTGATACCTGTTTGCACATACTACTGCAAATTCTAGAGTTTTCTGAACATGTGTATTGTCTGACATTCGATAAACGTGTCTGAACACAGAAAATCGCTACAGTCACACATAGTGGCTCCGTGCAACACAGGTTGTAGAGTATTGCATTTTATATTAGACTCTGTGACCAGCAATGATGTGTAAAGATTTGAAGATATTCGCGGTGACACCCAGCAATTCTGGTCAAGATGGCTTTTGGAGGTGCCCAGCTGTTGCAATTGTAAAGCTTTATGGAAACACATGTAGCAACATGTAGTTGCATCTTGACTTTCATGGACCTTTTAGAGCCACAAATCCACAACTTCCAAAAGAAGTGGAAGGAAATATTTCCTGTTGCACCACGAGGTCCAATGTCGGTAGAACTAGAACTGTAAACGAGGGGAACCCAAGAGTCTGCTCTTCAGTCACTTCGCCAATCATGCGTAGTAATCAGATAATCAGACTACTTCAGATGTCGGAGTCAATGTATAGACCGTAATATTAGCTTCTTCGCTTGTATTGGTCTTACCAAGCAAGACATATTCGATGGGTATACGTATGGAAGAGATATAATTTGGGTTGAGATTGTTAAAGAAAGTGTCGCTTTGGTCTGCATAGAGTGGGCAGTAGCACAAATAATGGATGGATTCGTAATCGTGCCCACAGTTACACTGACTCAGACAGACAGTTGTCAACTAATTGTCTATTTAGGCTGCTATACCCGTTTCGGAGTCAGCCTAACGTAATATTCACCACCCTTGGTCCACTGTACCAAAGTATTAGAGGCACCGATTATTTCTGGAAAGAACGATCTATCTCAGTTCGGCATCTGGACGGGATGGTGAGATTTTACTGACGGATATTGTATGTAATCCGTGCTGGGGATAGTGTAGAAAAATACTCGCCCATATGCTCAACCAATGCTCAAACATTGTAGAGGACCCGGAATAAAACATTGTGTGACTCGAGCATTCACAGAGTGCAAGGTAGACCTTTGTCGGCTAAGAGCTACTTGTTGGTTACGGTTATGTAGAAGGCGTTTAAAGGCACGAGAGTAGAACTCCGCAGATTCATATCTGTTTTCTCCTCTGTTGAACGTCGGCATGTCAAACCAGGTCGAATTTTTCGGAGACATTGAAGAAAATGAAAAATATGTGATTACAATTAGCGGGGCCTGTGTAATGGCAGTGTATATGTCGAGTAATGGACCTTTTAATTTTTTGCTATGCCCCGCCCTTCACTAGCTAAGTTCCGCCCACACCTCGATCGTGTTGGGGTCGATCGATCTCTGAACTCCCTGACTATCAATTTCAAGAAAACTATAAAGGTAAGCCTATGGCAGCAACAGCGCCCAGTCAAATTAGTTTCACAATATTCAACAGCATGTTTATTAAATAGTAGAGACATACAATTTGTACAATGTGTCAGACTATTAAGAGTTAAAGACGGGCCGTATAGAATCATTATGACGTAATGTTTATGACATAATCCTACACGTCGATTAGTTGATTTTGACGTCATATGACGTCATTACTCTGGGAAAAGTCCATTGGTTTACTGTGAAATGTGAAAGGAAAACCCGGACAGATGGTGTGTGGATTCTCCTGTAACGTAGTCGTATTGGAGTTTGTACGCGGTTCTTTCCATGACATTACTACGGCAACTAACTAAGGATGTAGGATGATAATTGGAGCAGATATTCTAATCTCAGTTTTGCAGACTAAAATTACATTTGCAGTTTTCCAATCGCATGGAACATGAGAATTATTAAGAGAATAATTTAAGAATTTCGCTAGAATTGGTGCTAGTATGTGTTTGGTTTCAACCAATAGTTGAAGACTTATGTTATGTTGTTATGGTGAGGTTTCATAATACATCCAGAATATCAGAATATTGTTGTTGTTGTTGTGTTGTCGTTGTTGTTGTTGTTGTTATTATAATGATGATATTTATGCTCCTTTCTGTAGAGATGGTTAAAGAGGGTAATTGCGCGCTAGAATAATCAGGAATAGCAATATCACAAAAATATGTGTTAGGATGGTTAGCGTTTTCGGTGGGTATCATGGGTACCATGATGATGGTAATAACATTATGAAATACTGTACTGTAAAGACTAAAAGCACTAAGTGCGCTATGATAGGTCCTAGAAATCACTTCTCTCAATGGGTATGTAATAAAGATTTTGTTAAAGAGGTAAGGCATTATGATAACCCAACATTTAATATTAATTGTAAAGGCCTACGAATAGGTCACTTAAACGTCCAGCACTTATTGCCTAAAATTAATGAACTTAAAATAACAATGGAAAGAAATATAAAGGAAATCGAAATATTAGGAGCAACAGAAACATTTTTGGACGATGATGTCACAAATAATTTAATTAATATTCAAGGGTACAATATTGAGAGAAAAAACAGCTTAAATAAGGAAGGCGGTGGAATAGTATTATATATAGATGAAAATCAATCATACAGTAGGAGGCTTGATTTAGAAACTCCAAATATGGAAGCTTTATGGATAGAAATAAAGCCGTATAAATTAAAATCATTTTTACTCTGCTGTACTTATAGACCACCAAAATCACTAACTGGTTGGATAGATGAGTTTGAATCATCTCTTGAATTTGCATATTCACATAATACTGATATCATCCTTATAGGCGACTTTAATATTGATTTTCTTAAACCAGTTATGCCTAAATGGAAAGCTGTAATCGATTTATTTAACCTTGAACAACTAATAAGCACACCCACCAGAATCACTGAAACAACAGCTACATTAATAGACCATATTTATGTCACAGACAAAAACAAGTATGCTTCGGTAAGTGTAGGAGCTTTGGCAATAAGTGATCACTATCCCGTGTTTGCCGAGAGAAAAAGCACTAATCTAAAACCAAATAGTCATCACACAATAAAATACAGATGTAAAAAGAGCTTCAATAATGACCAATTTCTCCAGGATCTGTCAAATTACAATTGGGACTCAATCGATTTGATACATGATGCAAATGACGCCCTAGGAACATTTCAGAAAACCTTTACCTCAATACTAGATAAACACGCGCCCATTATTGAGCGTAGAGTAAAACACATTTCTCAGCCCGGGTGGATAAACGATGATATTTTAAAAGCTATTAAAGATAGGGATTATAACAAAAAGCAAAATAACATGGTTAAATATAAAGAATTAAAACAAAAAGTAATGACGCTAATAGAAACATCAAAAAGAAATTATTTTGGAGTGCAATTGAAGGAAAACTCAAAGAATCCATCAAATATATGGAAAATTATGAAGAACATAAACCCTAAGACAAACAGATTACCTTTGGTTTTATATGACAACGATGGAAATGAAATTAGGGATACGGCTAAGCATTGTGAAATGTTTAATCAATATTTTACAACAGTTGCTTCTAATCTTGCGAATTCAATACAGATAACAAACCATGAAATATCAAATAATCTTAGAACATATGTTGCGAATAAAGTGCCCAATGACATCAAATTTAAAATACCTAATGTAGCAGTAAATTATGTATATGAAGAATTGGCTAGCTTAAAAACTAACAAGTCCGCGGGTCACGATGGCTTGAACGCGCATTTCCTTAAAGCTGCAGCACCAATTATTGCTCCAGCAGTGACAGCTATTATAAACAAGAGCATAGATAGTGGCGTGTTTCCAACATCATGGAAGCATGCCAAAGTAAAACCATTACATAAAGCAGATAATAAATCAGATATCACTAATTATAGACCTATATCTATTCTACCCATTCTCTCAAAGATTATTGAACGTCATGTACATAATCATTTATATAAATTTCTGATGAAATATAATTTACTTGTCGAATCTCAGTCAGGTTTCAGACGTAAACACTCATGCGAAACAGCACTGTTAAAGCTAATAGAGCAGTGGCGTTTTGCAGTTGACAAAGGCGACTATGTTGCCGCTATAATGATTGACTTTAGAAAGGCATTTGATTTGGTTAATCATACAATTTTGGAACACAAATTAGCGATTTATAAATTTGATGATCAGTCTCAAAGGTGGTTCTCCTCTTATCTAGAAAATCGGCAGCAATATGTATCTATTTCTGATAGTGTGTCAACTGCTATGCCTATTACTGTTGGCGTCCCACAGGGTTCTGTCTTGGGACCCCTCTTGTTCATCCTATATGTTAATGATCTACATATGGGTATTAGCAGCAATGTCGATATGTACGCTGATGATACAACCATGCATTGCAACTCCGATAATATTTCATTGCTAAAGGAAAAACTTACTACTGATATGGCATTAGTGCAAACTTGGTGCGACAAAAACAAAATGGTACTAAATACTGAGAAAACTAAGTTATTACTGATAAGCAACACCCACAAACGAAACAGAATCAACGAGTCAGATCTCAAAATATCTATTGGAAATGTAGAATTAGACATTGTAAATAATGCAAAACTATTAGGTGTATATATTAACGACAACCTATCATGGCAAGACCACATTAGCAAGATCTATAGCAAAATCGCTTCACTTATTTTTATGCTAAGAAAAAATAAACAATATATGAATCTTGAAGAAAGAAACATATTTTATAAGGCATATATTCTTTCCCATATAGACTATTGTTGTTTAGTTTACTATACAGAAACTCCGACATTATTGGATAAACTTGAAAAATTGCAAAAACGAGCTGCTAGGATTATACTAGATGTCCCATATAGAACCCCGTCTAAACAATTATACGCAACTTTAAAATGGACACCATTAACACAGAGAATGGCGATAAAAACTAATCTGATGACCTACAAAGCACTAAACGACCTTACACCCAGATACATTAAAGACATGTTTACTTTAGTCGAAAATGAACACCCGCTTAACTTGAGGTCAAAATCAAATGGTCACTTAAAACCTCCAAAAATAAACACAAATTATGCAAGACACAGTTTTAAATATACAGCCACAAAACTGTGGAATTTGCTACCTTCAACTGTTACGCGTTCGTCAACCCTATCCTCATTTAAATCTAATCTTCATGATCATATAAACACGAAACAATAATAATAGCGATAGCCCAAAACGGACTCTGTAATGGTCTTGAAGAATGGCAATTTGCAGACTGAGAGAAGAGTGTTTGGGTTTTTTTGAGAATTCACCACTGGTATTACTGGCTCGGTAAACGGATTAGTTATGCCGGTGACAAATCCTCAGAAATTGTCTTCTCGTTGTCTATAAATAGATATTCTTATGAGGAAATTTAGATTTTCTTAAAGAAATATAGGCGGTAAATGGTTAAATGTAATGAGCTGTTGGGTAAATCGACGAAAATTTGACTGACTGATGCTGCCGCCTTGAGTGGCAAATCAGTCAGTCAAAGTGGAGCTAATTTATCCAGTGATTAAATTAACTACAATAAATGGTCAAATGCATTAAGGATAATTTGACTGAAAGTTGGTAAAGCATCGAGTAGCAACGGCTTTAAGTCAAATTAGAATTAAAATATTTGATTGTTTTAAATACCATATAAACGATTTTGTATAAACTTGGAAATAGGTCTACCTCTATGTCTTGTATATACATGTATATAATTGTACATAATCAGCTGAGTATGTGTGTGATTTGTGTGTGTACGCCCGCGCCCGTGTGTGTGTGTGCACGCGTGTGTGTGTACACGTGTGCGTATAATGTGCGAGTGCGTGTAAGCGTGTGTATGCGCGTGCGTATGTACGGGTGTGTGTACGTGCATGCCTGCATATGCCAGTGCGCGTGTGAGTATGCATGCGTGTGTGCAAGGGCGTGACTGCGTGTATTTGTATGCGTGATCGCCTATTTGTCCGTTTGCTTACATCTGCTTGTGTGTGCCCTGTATGACTGAGCGTGTGTGAGTGTGTGTTTGGAAAGAGTGTATGTATATGTATATTTATTAGCCTGTATATACTTATTATTATTATTGTTGTTGCTGTTCCCTGAGGGCCTCAGGAAGATCACATGTTGATGATTTACCCTCAATAAAGAACGATATTATTATTATTATATTATTATTATTATTATTATTATCATAAACAAAAGGGAGAATTGTTATCAAGATTTGAGTTTGCATTAGATAATAGTAATTTGCTCTGTTTCCTCCATAATTGGGGGGTGGGGGTGGTGGGAGGGGGCTTTCCGTAACAGCAATCACAGCAAAATGAGATAAGTTGGCATCAATAGGGTTGATTTTATCTTTGAGGTCACGAACATTCACATTGACGATAAGAATAGTGCTCTTGTGTATTGGGCCTGGTTTAGATTCTATATCCCTGCCAAGATCAGACGCTAGCTAACGGATTATATGCTTGAAATAATTTTACGTCGGTGATGGGAAGAACAATGATTGAATTACACAGCGTCCGGCGCAAATTGAACATTTGCCGCTATCAGATCGTAGAATCGTATTGTAGACATTTGTGAAGTGAACCATTGTTAACCCTTTAACCCTCCAATTTGTTCAAGAAAATTACAATTTTCTCATAGAAAATGTCCATTTGCAAACCAAGAGAAGACCATTTCTGAAAATTTACCACTGGAATGACTGGTTCAGTTATCGAGCCAGTCATTCCAGTGGTAAATTTTCAAAAAATAATCTCTTGTTCTGCAAATGGACATTTCTCAAGACCACTGCAGAAGGCGTTGTGTTATAAGGGTTAAAGAGCCCAATTGCCTCGCGATATCTACTTAGTTAGTTACCCATCTTGTTTGACTGGAAAGCTAGGTAGGTGAGTGGGAACCGGGGTGATTGAGGTGTGATTGCCACGACCTTGGAGAGCTTGTTGTGATAACTGAAGATGAACAGATGCACATTTGTGCTCAAATTCACATTTCATATACACATACACCTAGCAAAAGACCAAACATATTAAGCGCGGTGACCATAGTCATAACGATAATAGTTAATGTCAATTCACTTCACACGAAACTTGAATATTGTCAACATCTTATATCGGTAACAAAGAACATGAACTTAAAGATATTCACCATAAAATCATGTCTAATCCAAAATCAGGCAAGCTATAATGTTAACTTCGTTACGTACCGCTTACAACACAGACCCTAATTCTTGACCACTGTAGCATCTGTTCATCTTCAGTTATCACAACAAGCTCTCCCAGGTGGTGGCAATACCTACAGCGTGACGTCGTACTCGTATGCTACGCTCTATGTATATATATAGAAAGGTGCGAAAGGACGATTAGTATAGGGTGTAATCATCGGCCTATCACGAAAAAGTATGGATACTGAACCTCAAGGGGATACATGCATCTTCCGAACGGTGCATAAATGTAAGTCAACATCACGCCTATAATTACACAATATATCAAATAATTGGCAGAAATGCGATATCATTTCACGTAGAACTTATACATTTTACCGACTCCACGGTTTTGATAAACAACAGCGAATCTTGGAGTCGGGTAATTGAGAAATGGCATATTTGGTACCCGTTTAAACACGATCGTTTGCAGCTTGCAATAGAAATGAATGATTACAAATCTATATCCAGTAACATTGTGTTTCAACAGGAGTTTTTCCAAACAGAACTTATATTAGCTATATTTGTGGGAGGTTTTTGGTTGTCACTTTCCGGATTTTCTTTCTCGTTCAGGCTTCTCTGACTGGATATTTTAACATTGATATTTGTAACTAGGGACTCGATTCCACCAAATGGAACCGGATAACTGCTCCAACGAACTTGACCACTTTGAAATTTGTAAACATTGCGCAATGAAATGGTTGGGTTATGTTGACTTGACGCGAAGGTAGTCTTACTAACATTTATATCAACCAAAAGTGGCGAATTGTCGGTTTATTGAAATAATTGACAACTTATTTATACAAATTGGTGTGCATCTCATATGAAATTAAGGTAGTATTGAATACTTTATAAATGTCACATTTTGTTACGTATATTAGTTTGACGGGGAGTGTCGTCGTATACACCTAAATGTTTTCGTATATTATGAAATTCTTGGTGCGGTTTTGTCCAAATGCTATACAGCGTCGGATATATATTTGTATCTCCTCATTAGAAGAAGATAACTGGGCTAGCCATTTAAAAAATCTATGGACTAGCTTTAGCTTCGAAGAAATTTGGACCAACCAAAGCACCAGAAATAAAAAGACATGTGCTAAATTACTACCTGATGTCATGGAGTCTAGATACAAATCAAACTGGCTGGTCCATGTAAACAGAGGTGTCACAGATCGAATTGGTACATCTCAACAGGGTTCTAAACTTAGGTCGTATCAAACATTTAAAAGCAACTTTAACATGGAGAATTATTTACTAACTGAACACGATTTTTCTAGGCGAAATTTGTTTGCCAAAACACAGAGTCAGTGCACACGATCTCCAGATAGAAGTGGGGAGACACACAATTCCCAAAACTCCTGTAGAAAAAAGAGTATGTTGGCTATGTAACAGTCAAGCTGTTGAGGATGAAAGACATTTTATTCTAAAATGTCCATTTTACCACAGAGAAAGACAATCGCTATTTAATTACCTTAACGTTTTTGTAAATTTTGCTTCCCTCAGTGAACAGCATAAATTTGTGTTCATAATGTCCTACAATAACGGTGACACTGAGGTCTGCAAACCAGTACTAAAATATGTCACTGATTGTTTCATGAAAAGGCAGAATGCGTTGGCTCCGAAACAATCCACTAACCCACCGCCATCACTAGTAATTGCAACATAGCTGATCAGATCGGCAGCAAATTTTGCTGTAGGTACATTACATGTATCCTTATCGCCCTTTTATATGACGGCTGGGTGAAGAGGTGACATCGTTATCTTCTGTGTCATAAAATCTCATGGTGATTAAACTGTCATGGGATATTGAGATATGGCGAGTGGTGATGCTGCTTCTTCTTTATTTAGTGATCCTGGCGGAGGTTTCACGCAACAATCAGTGAAGTTTCCACTGTAACTAATGCGCAGTACCTAGCAGAACATTAACTTCAAATTTACACTATGAATGATATGTAGTTTCTGCTCATATAGTAATATAACCACTTAATTTTATAACAGAGCCATCAGCCTTAATTCGTGGATGTCATCTTATGTGTGCGTGCGTGCGTGCGTGCGTGCGTGCGTGCGTGCGTGCGTGCGTGCGTGCGTGCGTGCGTGCGTGCGTGGGCGGGTGCGTGAGTGTACGTGTGCGTGTGCGTATTGTATGTATCATGTATATTTTACTTATTGTTAACTGTATATCGTATGTACTATCTATGTATGGCTATATCTATATGTATGTAGATTTCGTGCCAATAAATAATCTGAATATGAATCTGTATCCGCTTTAAGCGCAACCTATTATTTAGTAAATAAACTCCATTGGCTTTATGTCAGTCCAGAGGAATCGTAGTAGCATCAAAACATCAATCGCAACTGATGCAAACCTTTAGTCTTGTATATATATATATATATATATATATATATATATATATATATATATATATATATATATATATATATATATATATATATATATATATATATATATATATATATATATATATATATATATATATATCCCTGTGCGTGCGTGCGTGCGTGCGCGCGCGTGCGTTAAGATTTGACAGACAGACGTCAGAAGACAGAAGTGAAATTATTTCCCTTCCTTAATTAAACAACTTAATTAATCTGTATAATAATTAGTCCCAAGAATCTTTTCCGAAGATCGCTAAGGGTAACTTATGACGTCACATAGTGACGTCATCTGTGACGCTGCCATTGTGATGACGTCATACTTCGGGGACGTTATGAAAAACTCAAGATTTGGAAGATGCATCTACAAGGTGAGTTTACTTTCAAAATCAGCCATTGCTGGTCACAATGTGGACGTCTGTGGTCCCGCATATTGACAAGTGGAGATAAATCATGCATAATTTGATGTGACAAAGTTAGGAAACGGTCTTTGAAATAACAACGAGCATTCTAAAGTGATGACACTTTTGAAATCAGCCTCTGAAAGACATATTTTGGACACATCTGGGACAATATCTGGACAATTGGACACAAATCATACATAATCTGATATAAGAATTCTGCCTCTTGCTGTCAGTATCTCTCCGGTCAGTAGGCGTGGTCACATTATCCAGTTATTCGAAGATTTATATCATCAAGGTAGAACAAAACTGACCCCAATCCCAAAATTATCTACATAATCCTATAAATCGAAGTCAGAATGGACCAATCAGATTCGAGTATGCCAATCTAAATTAACCAATCAGCTCTTGTTTAAGTAACAACCGTCAGTAGTATAAATACTGATTGTATTCAAATTTCCGCATCATTTTTGCATTTTGAAAAAGTGATTACGTCGCAATTTTACGCAATCAGAAGCGATGGAGAGAAATCGCCTTCCAACTATTTTCGAAACCAACCCTATGCTAATTTGTCCCAGGTTAGAATAAAAGATATAGACTTATATGCATTTATTTATTTAATTAATAATGGACTATGACACTTTTGCGTGGTCAGCCGCTAACAAGCTATAAACGTGAAATCATTATCATCAATTTATTCCGCCATTGTTTTTGCACATTATGGCCTGCTAATAATGGCGGACGATATAAAAGTAAAATAATGCATTTTATTGGGGGTAGCCCCCAGGCCCACCTCCCCTAATTAAAAACTAATGCTGTCGTTCCTGTAAACCAGTCTAATGAACACCTAGGTGCATACTTGCTTATGATATACTTAATGTAATGTTAACAGTGATGACGACATATGCATACTGTAAGAAAACTACCAGACTTGAATGAGAGGTGGGTGCGTGACTGGCAAATGGAATTTTACCTAGGAGAATATCATCACATCATATAGGC
>CM067373.1:152815347-152976296 GCA_034401795.1 Chaetoderma sp. LZ-2023a
GCATCCTTATTTTCTGGTCATTGGCCCTGGTCCGCTCCTGCCTAGTGGTTAGTCCATGTTAATGAACTAACCTGACCGAACACTCAATTCGTATTTCAGTGGCAGCTCACTTTCACAGTTGCACAACAAAATTAAGCGATCGATCAATATAGAGAGAAAGTTCCAATACAAAGTGGAAACTCTGAAACAGGTGAGATATGATTTTAATTCCCTTTCTGCTAAAACCTACCTTAAGGGACTACATTATTGAGCAAACACACAATAGAGGAATCCATTTCTAGCTATGCCCGCCCATTTCCAGGTACGCTCGATTTATATACTTTGAGCCCTGAATTCTCAGAATCACAATTTAAAGGTAACTATACAAAGGTAAGCTGTTGAACATTTTAAAACTCATTTGACTGGCGGTTGTTGCTGCCTGTGTGTATTAAATTATAAATTAAGCAAAAGATGCATACAATTCGTACACTTGACGGACCTTTTCTGCTTCATTACAGATACATAATGCGTCATAATGATTGTGACATCAGCATACATGTGATGCAATTGATGGTGCTGTCATATACTTGAGTATCAGGCCGGATCCCTCCATTAATCGGAATAGATAGCTGGTTGCTTAATACACGTGATCTGTTAGGCTTTTAGAGCCAAAATTATAATCAGATGTCATATGTGAAACCAGTTCATTGAATATTAAAAATTAGGACAGCATTATCTAGTTTTCATTGTCCTGTAACTTTGAGCTACTTTAACCCTTATCCCTCTGATGTCAAAATATAAAATTTTCAAATTAAATTTAAAGATGAACGGGTTTACATTTTTCAACAAATTTGGTGGGAGATGGTGCTGTCGTAGACAGCAACATCTTCCAGCAAAATTGTTGAAAAATGTACACCAGTTTCTTTGATATTGACACAGTAAAATATTAGAATATTGACATCAGAGTGCTAAGGGTTAACAGCTGGTTCTCTATGTGTTTCTTTCCCAGAATTGTATGGATAGTAACAGGGACGTTGTAAAGCAGCTTAGAGACATTCTCTTGCTTGACCAATGTCAGCGCGGTCAAAGCACTAGCACAATCCCTTGGCCTCGAGGCGCAATAGAGGCCAGAAAGGAACGCGTCAGAGAAAATCTTAAGACAATGGCCAGAACGGCCATTAATGATCAGAGGAGCTACCTGAAGTACGTGGGGTATAGCCGCCTGCATCTCCATATTAGTAAACAGGTAAGCTCATCGATTGATTGTTCAATTATTAAATCATCAATCATCATCAGTAGCATCATCATCATCATCATCATCATCATCATCATCATCATCATCATCACCGCCGCCGGTGCCAACACCACCACCACCACCACCACCACCACCACCACCACCACCAACAACAACAACAACAACAACAACAACAACAACAATACAAATAATAACAAAAACAGCAACAACAAAAATAATAACAACAACAACAACAACACCGCTGCTGATGCCGCCACCACCAACATAATCGTCAGCAGCAGCAGCACTGCCACTACTGCCACTACCACCACCACCGACAACAACAACAACAACAACAACAACAACAACAACAACAATAATAATAATACAAATAATAATAATACAAATAATAACAAAAACAACAACAACACCGTTGCTGATGCCGCCACCACCACCGTAATCGTCAGCAGCAGCAGCAGCAGCAGCAGCAGCAGCACCAGCACCAGCACCAACACCACCACCACACAACCACAACACAACCACCACCATCGTCATCCCTGTCGTTCAGATGTGGATAAATATTAATAAAGTTTTATGTATTGTAAAGTAGTATGTATTGTAATCTTTAAAGAAGGACTGTTGAGACGGTGTGACATATCGGTGTTATATACAGCTATCTGTTCAAGCTCGCTTCATGACCCAAAGACTGGGAACAAGAAACTGCACTTTAAAAACAGGCATGATCAGTCACTATGCGTCTGCTATGTTTAAATTGCCGAACTGTGTAACGGTGTTATCTCCTTGTGATGCAAATTCGCCAGGAATTGCAAGTCAACCAAAGACAGTGCTACACACCCATGATCATCGGAAGATTCCATTCCTGTTCTCTGAAGATTGTGTCTGGAAGAGTTCGAAACCTCGACATATCATCGACTATAGCCATATTTATCAACAACATCATGAATTACATCGAGGTAAATTTTCTTTGATTTTCGGGAAGTGTCGAATACATTAAGCTAGATAAAGCTTCACCAAGTTACTATGCAGCCGACAATACGTCACCCTATTCCTACATTCTTACGTCGCTATAGATACGTATATATCAACATGTCACTCTACTCCTAAATTCAGACGTCATTCGACTCGTATATTCATATGGCACTCTGCATCAGTCTGCCCCGATATACATACGTCAATCAACTCCTTTGACCAAATGTTACTCTACTCCTATAGACACACGTTACTTTACTCCTATATCCGTACACCACCCTGATTCTTCATTACTCATATACCGATATACCACTCTGCTCTGTCACTCCTCCATTCATAGTGACCTTCACCCTTCCATTCACACGCACTTTACGTCTACATTCATACGGCCCTTCACTCAGCAATTCACACCGCTTTCATCCCACCGTTCATGCGCTCGTTCACCCTTCGATCCACTCCGTCAAACCACGCAACCGCCACCCACCACGCCCCCTTATTGGCTCCACCATTCATCCGTCCCTTCATTCTACCATTCATCCGCTCCGTCGTTTTGCTAGTTATCTGTCCCGTCATCCTGTCGCTCATATTCTCCGTTATTCTGCCGTTCATTTCTCCCCACAATCCGCCGTCCCCCCATCCATCCAACCCTTCATTACTGTGGCGCATCAGTCCACGATTTATACACCCATATCCCACACACCGTGAACCATACGCCCTTGCATTGTTCCAATGAGGCCAGTCATACAGTCTACATCTTATCTCTTCAATTTATATGTTCCTTCACTTCAACATTCATGTGGTATATGCGCAGATTGACTGGGAAAGGTAGAATAGCTAATCAGATTGTATTACGTCGCTAACCTATGGTTTTCATCCGTCTAGGCGTCCGTGAGCCTGTCCCCGCCCGTACGGGACGGACGGACGCACGCACGCACGCATATATATATATATATATATATATATATATATATATATATATATATATATATATATATATATATATAGTCAGTCAACTTAAGTAGCAATTAACTTGAGTAACATTACTTAATTTCACAGCAGCGCTGATTCGAGTGGATAGATTATCTACATTGTCCTTTCTCCCATCCATTTCTGAGACTCGAGTTGCTAATTCACAAATCCTTTACAAATCCATTCACAATAATTCCCCTTCATATATACAGTTACAGTGCAGCTCATAAACAAGTGCAAATATTTCTAAAACCAAAAAAGAGAAACATATTAGATATTAAACACTGTGTTGAATATTTTGAACATAATTTGATTGTCTTCCAATCTAATAATGATCTAAATATTCAACAGTATATATTATTTTGGGATTTTTAATTTTTTTTGGAAACATTTAAAGTTATTTCTGAGCTGTCCTCTCGCATTATTCGCTGCTATCCATGTCACCTACTTTTACATCATTGTGTAGCCGAGTTATGTCCCTTGGCATGTGTACTTCATTCATTTCCTACAAAAAGCGGTTACCATTGGGAACAAATTAACTTACAACTTTCGATTATCTCTACAACACCTAAGATAGATGCTTGCATCTTCATTGGCTTTGTACAAATAAATCATTAATATTTTCAAACCCATCTTTCAATTCGCAGATACTTTATCATTCGCCAGGGGACATAGAGAGTGTGGAGGCCGGATGGGTTCACCTGGCTAAAGATATGCTGGCGGAGGCATTGTACAACACACAAATGCAACCAGCCTTCACGTAAGTAGTAATAAGTCAAACTCGTATTCAAAACATTTTAAAAGTTATTTTGTAATGAGAGATTATAACACAGCGATTCCGTATCACTAACTTGCTGATGCATTCAATTAGCTTTTGAATATCTTGTTTATCTGTTATATAGACGCAATGTTCACCATGGCCGTTGCTGATGACGTAATTTAGATTACAGATATTGATGACGTAGTTAGAATAACGGTTATTGATGACCTAATTTGAATGACTTTTATTGATAACGTGATTTGTAAAGCAGATATTGATGACCTAATTTGAATGTTAGATATTGACAGTTATTGTTAATGATCTATTAAGCAAATTCCATGTCGAAGTTTCTTGAGATCAGTTTTCTGGCAATTCAGAATGAAATTGATTAATCATTTCATTTCTGATGTCCAAAAATCTCATTTTCAAACCAACCATACAGGTACATTAATGATCCTTCAAACCCAAGATAGTTTCGCCATATTCATCAACCTACCTGTATGGTTGTTATGGAAATGATATTCTTGGACATCGGGGTGGGGTGGGGTGGGGGCGATTAATCAGTTCATTCAGTTAATCGGTTTATTCTGAATTGCTAGAAAACTAATTTCAACAAATTTATAGATGTTAATTCAATATTGACTAAAAATATTTTGCTGTTTCTATTCGCAGGATCCATGCAGTTATTGAACAACTATGCCTACTTGAACAGACATTGTCTCATGAGAGCCATTCAGCTGACAGTTCTTTTGTACAGTCCCTTTCTATGAAGGAGCACTCTTCTCATCTTCAACGTCCTTCAGCTCATCATCCACTTTCTAATCAGAGCACGTGTATAGATACAGAGCCTTATCCCACGTATGAGCCGGGCTCCTATCCTCAGAATAATTATGCTAAGGAGACAAATTTCACCAACGAGTCAGATTCCACACCTCCATTCTGGGATCAGTCGTGTTCCACTCCACAGCCTGCTTTCAACAGACGTGCTTCAGAATGGTGTGCGTTTGCCAAGACTCTTTGCAGTAATGAACCGTATTCTGAGCCACAGCCTGCTGCAGATCATCAACCTATATTCGCTCATGATATATCAATGAATGCAGTGCCTAGTTCCGAATCCACGTACCAGTCGTTTTCCACCCCTAACAATGATTCTATCAGAAACAATGATTTCACTGATGAAACCTATTTAAGTCATTCAGCTTCTTTCAGTCGTGGGTCATTTTCAAATCACCAAGCTGCTCTGATTCGCGAGTCAGGTTCCATTACTACTCAGGGCGTTTTCAGCGGAAATTCATGTTCTAGTCAGCAGGCTGCTGTTATCCAAGAGTCGCGTTCTACTCGACAGGCAGCGATTATTCATGACTCAGGTTCCACCCAACAGGCTGCTTTGATTCAGGAATCGTATTCCACTAAAGAGGCTGCTATTATTTTGGAGTCAGGTTCCACGAAAAAGATTGTTATTATTCACGAGTCGCGTTACAATAAACAGACTGCTTTCATTGATAAGTCCAGATCCACTGAACATGCTTCTATCCTTCAGGAATCACGGGTTACTCAGCGGGCTGTTATTATTCACCAGTCATCTTCTATTCATCAGTCCGATTTAACTAATGACTTTGATGTGGTACATCCTGCTACTTTGCCTCATGAGTTAGATTCCATTCCTCAGCCTGCTCATCATAGGCGTGCATCAGAATGGTGTGCATTTGCGAAGTCCCTTTCAAGTGACGAGCCGTGTTCTGTTCCTCAGTCTTCTACAGCCCAGCAGCCACTTTCCAATAATGATATGTGTATGGATACAGAGCTTCGTCTCGGCTGTGAGGCATATTCTACACCACAGCCTAATTTCGTTGAAAAGTGTGACTTCGACAGCATGCCCTTTCGCCACGAGGCTGTCAATAACCAGTCATGTTCCACTCCTCGAACTGACTTGCCTAAACCTGCTTCAGCATGGTGTGCGTTTGCGAAATCTCTTATCAATGATGATCAATGTTCTGTCCCTCAAACTCCTGAAGATTATCAGTCTGTTTCAGGGAACGATATGTTTATTGGAACAGATCGTCGTTGTGCCTATGACTCGAGTTCCAGCACTCGGAATTTTGCTAAAGAAACTGATTTTGGTAATGAGTCATCCTCCACTCCTTTAGTCGCGTTGTGCTGCACTCCTCAGCTTGGTTTTATTCATGAACAGTGTTCTACTCCTCAGACAGCGGTCATTGATGATTCTCAATCCGCTGCCTCCAAGTATGAACCATGTGCCAATCTGAAAGAACCGCAAATATCACCGTTAGAAGAGCACCAAAAGCGATCATACATTAAGGCTATTAAGGAGAAAATTCCATCAGTTCTAGCATTTTGTGTTATTCAGGCATGGGCACTCTACCTGTGGGTTCCTGATCTTCCTTTTAGACAGTGGTATACCTAAATTCACCATCTGTTCTGTCATCTTATTATCTATGAGATTTTCACGGTGTCATTTGTTTTGTGTGCAATTTGTGTCATATTCTAGGACTTTTTATAGTTTTATTAATTTCATTTTATTTTATTTTATTTTGTTGTATATTGTTCTGTTGTATTATGTAGTTGGTTTGCTTGTTATTTCTATATTTGATTTCATCCTTCTTATCCTTTCTCTTTATTAGTATTTTATTTGTGTTATATTGTGATGTTTGTTTTATTGTTATAATTCTATTTGACTCAGCTTGTCATCTTTTGTGTGTAGATCTTTCATGTGTTTGTGTATTTGTGCATTTTAGCCTAGGGCACTGGTGTATATGAAAGGGAACATCAGAGTGATATACTTGGCATGTTTCACAAAACAATAAGCAGGTCTAGGGCTCTAGTTTCATTTTTGCTGTGTTATGGGTGTTAGTGATGTGTTTATTCTGTTTAATGACTATTATATTTTTCATTTGATGCTTTCTATGTTATGTTGCACAGTTTGTTTTAGATAGTTTGCATTTGACGCATTGACGTGTTGTTTAATCAGTTGTTTGTTTGTGTGTTTGTTTGTTTGCCATGCTAGTTTGTTTGCTATGATCGTTTAGTTGTTATTTGTTTGCTTTGCCCGTTTTGATTTCTTTCGCCAATGGTTTTCGTAGTTTGTCAGTTATTAGCTGTGATCATTTTGATCATAGATTTAGTTATATTGACAACTCTATGATTTTGATGTATTTATTCCCGTCATCCAGAGTTGTCGTTGCTTGTTAATTTTGTTTTCTGGGTCATTTATTAGTTTGTTTATGAGATCGCTTTGATAATTAATTTCATTGTCCAGTGTTTTGTGTTCATATTATTGTTTTGTTGAATTGGGTTTTTTCATCGTAGTTTACATTGTTTGTATTTGTTGTTGATGTTTTTATCTATCACTTATTCGTCCTTGTTTTGTATGTTGTTTTCTGTGTTTGACAGTTTCACTTTGTATTGACCTTGTTTATTATTTAATATTTAGTCGTCCCATTGTATTTTTGGCGGCATGATGTTTTGTTTTCTTTTTACATCGGTGTTGATATATTTCCCTGTTTTTAGTTTTATCTGCTTCCTGTGTTGTTGTTGTTGTTGTTGTTGTTGTTTGTTTGTTTGTTTGTATCTTTTGTCTTTTTTGTATCATTTGCTTCATATATTGATTTGTACTGTGTTAATTTTTGCTGATGCCCTGCTCTATGTTGTGCGTTTTTTATTTGACTCACTAGTTTATTTTTATTAGAATTTTACATAATATTTAATTCAATCAAAGATAAGCTTTCTTATGTTAGAAATAACCATAGCAGTATAGTAATAACATGCGTTCAAATAATATATTGTTGTAATAACACAAAATGCATGACTCGATCACAGCAGCTCAATAATAAAATATTCCTCAGTAAAAAAAATGTCTGTTTTATTTTGCCACTCCATTGGTCATCACGTAATAGTCTATTCGTTAAATTTGTCAGACTTCATGCTCCTTACCTTTTCACTTTACTGCCTCGTCGATCTCTAGACTGGGTCCATGCAATCTTACATTACTTGCTGGATACAGTCTACAATCGAAATCCAACCCATTTTATCCCACTGACGCGGCCGCTATGATTTTGAATCGATTGTAAACAATGACTGCTGACGTTTTTTTAAACTAAAGGACACCTACGCGTGCGTACAAGCTTTCGGTACTATAACAACAATTATAAACAAGAGCAATCGAAGATAGCAGACCCTCGTGCTTCCGCTTTTTGTCACATTGGAAAAAGTTATCCAATTTTCCGGGGTTTACAGATTCTCGATTTTTCTTTCAGAATTCCTCGATTATGCCAAACGGTGTGCAATCTTTGTGCATGATCCTACCATTTCCCGTGTCAAAATTAGAGCCAAATCTGGCCAGTAGTTTCTGTGATATTCACAGGTCCCGAATTTGATACGATCTTCATCCGGGTACTCTTATCCAGCTCAGCGCCAATATCGGCAAATCATATTACACTGCAAGTTCCTTGGACGCGTTAAACTTTGAACCAAATTGGACCAGTAGTATTTTAGATACAGATCCGGACACACGCGCGCGCGCGCGCACACACACGCACGCACGCACGCACGCACGCACGCTCGCACGCACGCACGCAGATAGACCCAAACACTTTTTTACCCTTATGGGGCGAGGGTGATAATGATAATGAATGAACCCACTTAGCTATTCCCCGCCCATCTCTAGCTATGCCCCTCTCATCTCTAGCTATGCCCCGCCCATCTCTAGCTATGCCCCGCCCATCTCTAGCTATGCCCCGCCCATCTCTAGCTAAGCTCCACCCATGGCTTGTGCTTGTTGGGATCGATTTATATACTTTGATTCCCAGCTTCCCAATCTCATGGCAAATGTACTCTAGCCTATGGCAGCAACAGCGCCCAGTCAAATTACTTTCAAAATATTCAACAGAATGCTTATTAAATAGTAAAGACATACAATTCGTACAATTGACGGACTATTTCACGCTCATGTCGGAGTATTTCTGTCAAATATGAGTGTGACGTCAGACTACATGTAACGTAATTGATTATGGCGTCATATACTTGACTGACATGTTGGATGCGTCCATTATTATTCTCGCCACAACGTATTACGTGACTTTTGAGATAGCCATATGAGTGCCCATCTATGGACCATTTTGCCATCCATCCACCAATGTGTCTACCCGTCATTCGGCCTGTCCGTGCGTGCGTGCGTGCGTGCGTGCGTGCGTGCGTGCGTGCGTGCGTGCGTGCGTGTGTGTGTGTGAATTACACAATAACTCCCTTTCTACTGAAAGGTTGTTTGTCAACACTTTTAGACTTGGAATTCCTAAGAAATGTGTCGATATTTGGGTCAGTATGCCTAAGGTCCAGCTCATTCATGTTCAAAAGTCCAGCAGAATCAATCAGGTTTTATTGACCAAGCGTGGATGGCTGGTTGCCCTGGTGATAATAAGGAAACTATTAATTTTGAGTTAAAGATGTCAAAGATCAAGGTTAACTAAAAGGGCGGTTAGCGAGACACCAATTTCTCTGGAATGGTTTTTAAACATAGAAACTCATATTCAATAGAAAACAGTAACTGTATCTCTATAGTTTAGCACGAAGAGCTGCCAATGGCATACTATATGCAGCAATGTTTGCATCTGACTTTCATATTCTGACCCTGACCTTTCTGACAAGAACATTGGTTCCATAGCAAGGTATTGCCTACTAAAGTAGGTGAATACAACCTTTGGCATTTTATGGACTTATGCCATATTTATGCATTTTACGCGCGCTTAAAGTACGCTTCGTCAATACGGACCCAGGTAATCTGCCTATGGCAGCAACAGCGCCCGGTCAAATTAGTTTCAAAATATTCAACATAATGTTTATTAAACAGTAAAGACACAATTCGTACACTTGGGAGACTATTCAATGTTCATGACGCAGCTAGATACGTCATTCATTACGCATTTTGGTTGTCACGTCAGCCTAAATGTGACATAATTGAATATGACGTCATATACTTGAGAGAAAGATCAGATCTAACAAGTAATGTCTTATTATTGTGACGAATAATTGTGACGTCATCTGAACTGACATTTGTTGGATAGTGAAAGTATACATGGTTGCCAGATCATGTCCATGAATTCCGTTCACGGTAAAATAAGAGTATTTCAATAGAAATGAGCATCTCATAGAGTTCCTAGACTCGCCATACTGCTCTATTACGTGACCTTGATATATATATATATATATATATATATATATATATATATATATATATATATATATATATATATATATATATATATATATATATATATTGGAGTGTTCAGTGGTAGTAGAATGGTGTGGAGAGGGTATATCAGCACAGAATATCGTGATAGCAGTTTGGCCGTCCCGTGATTATGGACCTTTCTATTTTTAGCTATGCCCCGCCCATATCTATCTAAGCTCCAGCCACACTTCGCCGTGTTGGGATTGATCGATCATCGAATGCCCTAACTATCAATTTCCTGAAAACTAAACAGGTAAGCTGTTGAATATTTTGCAACTAATTTGACTTGGTGCTGCTGCTGCCTATGGCAGCAACAGCGCCCAGTCAAATTAGTTTCAAAATATTCAACAGCATATTTTTTAAATACTAAAGCCATACAATTCGTACAACAACGCATAGCCCGTCGTCAAATATGCGTTCGTGACGTACTTATCGACGGCATTCATGACGTCATTCATTATGATGTCATTCTACACGTCGCGTAGTTAATTATGACGTCATAGGATGGATTGATAAAGTGGAAAGGTCTATTGTGTGAGAACCAATAGAGGGATCCATTTCTAGCTATGCCCCGCCCATTTTAGCTAAGCTCAGCCCACATATTGCGTGTGTTGGAATCAATTTATATACTTTGAATCAGAAATTACCAGAATCCCAATTTCAAGGTAACTATTCAGGTAAACTGCTGAATATTTTGAAACTGCCATTGGAAGCAACAGCACCCAGTAAAAATCAGTTTCAAAATATTGAACAGAATATTTATTAAGTGGTAAATCCATCAGAAGACATACATTTCGTACATTTGATATACTGTTCCATGCCCATGACGGAGCTAGATATGTATTATGACGTCAGCCTACATATGACGTAAGAGAGGGATCCATTTCTAGCTATACCATGTCTATTTCTAGCTATACCGTGTCCATTTCTAGCTATACCATGTCTATTTCTAGCTATACCATGCCCATTTCTAGCTATACCACGCCCATTTCTAGCTATACCATGTCCATTTCTAGCTATACCATGTCTATTTCTAGCTATACCACGCCCATTTCTAGCTATACCATGTCCATTTCTAGCTATACCATGCCCATTTCTAGCTATACCATGTCTATTTCTAGCTATACCATGTCTATTTCTAGCTATACCATGTCTATTTCTAGCTATACCATGCCCATTTCTAGCTATACCATGTCCATTTCTAGCTATACCATGCCCATTTCTAGCTATACCATGTCTATTTCTAGCTATACCATGTCCATTTCTAGCTATACCATGTCCATTTCTAGCTGTACCATGTCCATTTCTAGCTATACCATGTCCATTTCTAGCTATACCCTGCCAATTTCTAGCTATACCATGTCTATTTCTAGCTATACCATGTCCATTTCTAGCTATACCATGTCCATTTCTAGCTGTACCATGTCCATTTCTAGCTATACCATGTCCATTTCTAGCTATACCATGCCCATTTATAGCTATACCATGTCTATTTCTAGCTATACCATGTCTATTTCTAGCTATACCATGTCCATTTCTAGCTGTACCATGTCCATTTCTAGCTATACCATGTCCATTTCTAGCTATACCCTGCCAATTTCTAGCTATACCATGCCCATTTCTAGCTATACCCTGCCCATTTCTAGCTATACCATGTCTATTTCTAGCTATACCATGTCTATTTCTAGCTATACCATGTCTATTTCTAGCTATAACATGCCCATTTCTAGCTATACCATGTCTATTTCTAGCTATACCATGTCTATTTCTAGCTAAATTCCGCCAAACATTTTGCGTTTGTTGGGATTGATGTATATACTGTGAACCTTGAATTTGCAGAATCCAAATTTCAACGTAACTATACAGGTAAGCGGCTGAATCTTTTTTAAACTAATTTTACTAGAAGGTGTTGCTGCCTATGCCTAGTAGAATTACGTTCAAAATCTGCATCAGAATGTTTATTCCATTGTGAATAAAGAAATACAATTCACACGCTTTCGTGGCGGACTTTTCGACTTTTGTCCTTTTGATTGTGACCTCCTCAACTAACACGTGATGTGTTTTACGTATGACGTCAGATACTTGAGCGACAGATCAGAGCCTAGCAAGATACCTTACCATTACATTTCACATCATTATTCAGAGAATGGACCGTTCCAGTTTTAGCTATGCCACGCCCATCTCTATCTGAGCTCCACCCACACCTCGCTCGTGTTGGGATCCATCGATTCTCTGATCGATTTCTGAACTCCGTGGTTATCACTTTCCAGAAAACTATGCAGGTAAGCCATTGAATATTTTGAAAATAATTCGACTGGCCGATGTTGCTGCCTATGACAGCAACAGCGCCCAGTCAAATTATTTTCAAAATATTCAACAGCGTGTTTATTAAATAGTAAAGACATACAATTCGTACAACGTGTCGGAATATTAAGCGTTAAAGACGGACTATTTTGAATCATTTTTGACGTCATAATTATGACATACGCATACACGCCACTTAGTTGATTATGACGTCATACGATAGATGGATAAACAGGAAAGGTGAAATGGATGAGAAAATTATTAATATTTTGTGCAAATGAATATGTATACCAGACCTCCTACGAAGGGGAGGGCGGAGGTGTGTGATTTAAATGAATGAAAATGTTACACTTTGACAACATATTTGTAGTAGGTTACACTCTGAGTTCAATAGTCTATATAAATTATCACGATAGGTTTACAGTTTAAGGAATATGAGTGACATGTTGCGTAGCTTAAGATATTTTATAACGTAATTAAAATTAAAAAATTAAAGTGATGGTTTCACTACCTCCTGTGGTCGATGCCACCTTCATCTGAAATTCACACGACTATTAGGCTTGTGTTTTTATCACAATGGCATAAGGTCTAGTTCCTGTATTAGCGAACAAACGTTCCGGTGATTAGCAGTAATTCTCCACAAAGAGATTCATCAATTCATTGATCAAAAGTCAAGGTCATAGTAATACAGAGTTCACATACTGCTAATGCTGTCTTTCTTCACCGCACACACATCCTGACACAGCCACTACTGCTAATGCTGTCTTTCTTCACCGCACACATCCTGACACAGCCACGACTGTTAATGCTGTCTTTCTTCACCACACACATCCTGACACAGTCACTACTGCTAATACTGTCTCATCACCGCACACACCCTAACACAGCCACTACTGCTAATGCTGGCTTTCTTCACCGCAAACATCGTAACACAGCCACTACTCCTAATGATGTCTTCTTCACCGCACACACCGTAACACAGCCACTACTGCTAATATTGACCGCACACCCCTAACACAGCCACTACTGCTAATGCTGTCTTTTTTTACCGCACGCACCCTAACACAGCCACTACTGCTAATGCTGTCTTTCTTCACCGCACACACTCTAACACAGTCACTACTGCTAATGCTGTCTTTCTTGACCGCACACCCCCCTAACACAGCCACTACTGCTAATGCTGTCTTTCTTGACCGCACACACCCTAACACAGCCAGTACTGCTAATGCTGTCTTTCTTCACCGCACACCCCATAACACAGCCACTACTGCTAATGCTGTCTTTCTTCACCGCACACATCCTAACACAGTCACTACTGCTAATGCTGTCTTTCTTCACCGCACACACCCCATAACACAGCCACTACTGCTAATGCTGTCTTTCTTCACCGCACGCACCCCTAACACAGCCACTACTGCTAACGGTCTTTCTTCACCGCACACCCCATATCACAGCCACTACTGCTAATGCTGTCTTCTTCACCGAGATAGTTCTTCATTCATTGCTTCATGCTTTGCTGACCGACTCTAGTTGATCGGGCAGCGCCCTGTCTGAGGTAGTTATGTCCTGTAGGCATAATCATTGGCTGCATTGGGCGTCTTGGCCGTTTAGCCACCTTAGGGGGGTTGAAAGTTGTATAGGTATCTGTAACTTCACGGTCAATCTCTGTTACAATGCCATTACCCTTCTCAAACGCTCCAGGAGCAAGTATTTCGCCGATGACAGTCTGGATACAGGGCGAAATGGTACGACGTTGTTTTGCGGCATAGGGTCGATTTCGTTTGGCCACACGTCGCTCTTGATCTGACAATAGTGTGAGACAACCGTCACTTGATAGTGTAGCTGTTTCTGCAAAGGAGGATGTGGAGCACAGCTGCGAAATTGAAGTGCCATCTTTCTTGCGCTTGAGAGTGTCTAGGTAATTAAGCATAGGAGACTCACTGAGAGTGTCTATGTAATTCAGTATAGGAAGCTCACTGAGCGTTTCTATGTAATTCAGTATAGGAAGATCACTTGGCGCAACTAGATTAGGCGTGTGAGAAGAAGGCGGCGTGTGATATGATCGGTAACTTTTGATATCCGGATTCTTGAAGTTTAAAGATGAGTTACCACTGTCACCGCTATCGTCGTCAAAAACTGGTATCTGCATGCTTCTTATGCTGAATAAAGACTCTTCATCACCGTCCCCGGAGAGCATGATAGTCGCCTCTTCTTGTCCATCGTGGAGATTAGAGGAAACATAGGAATTATCCGCACCTGGCAAGATAACGAATGAATGATTACCCTTTTAACACTGATATCAGCCAAAAAAAAGACGTCTGCAGTGGCCTTGAGAAATGTCCATTTGCAAACCAAGAGAAAACAATTTTTGAAAATTTACCACTGGCTGGCTCAATAAGCGAGCCATTGATTCCTATGGTAAATTTGTAAAAAATAGTCTTCTCTTGGTGTGCAAATAGATCTTCTCTATGAGAAATTGAATAAATTTTAGGTTTAAAGGATTAAACATTGTGCTTTATATACACCCACACAGATCCAAGATAAATTATATATTGTCTCAGAGACATAAACTCTAAATGGGGGGAACTGATCTGTCACTCAAATATCTGACGCCATAATCAAGTACGTCACGTGTTATCTGATGTCACAATCATAATGACATGCAGCTCGTTCATAAAATTTGAAAAGTCCATGTTTGAATGGTATTTCTGTGATGAATCTGCAATTTAATAAACATTCTGTTGAATATTTTCCCAATGACCCCAGTGAAATCAGTTCCAAAATGTTTGAAACTTATTGAAATTTATATTGCCAAATTAGTTATTAAAATATTCAACAGCTTACCTTGAAATTTATCTTCTGTGAATTCAGGTTTCATAGTATATAAATCGAATCTAACATGCATAATATGTGGGTGGAGTCTAATTAGATGGGCGCCCCTCCAGTTGTTGATATTGTCATGATGAATTTGCTTCGGTGAATTTGCTTCGTAGTCTCTATGTTATCTGGTTAGATTATTATTGGTAAAACATAAACGTGGAAATGCATTCACATGATCCAACAGGTTTTTATAATGGAGGATTCCAGGTTATCAATCAATCATATGACGTCATAATCAATTGTCACGTGTAACATGACGTCATAATGAATTACCTCATGAATGACTTAGCTAAGTTCGTCACGAACGCCCTTTTGATAACGGACGATGCGTTGCTGTACGAATTGTATGTTTTACTATTTAATAAATATGCTGTTGAGTAATCTGAAACTAATTTGACTAGACTATGGCAGCAACAATACAAAGTCAAATTATTTTCAAAATAGTCAACAGCTTACCTGTATAGTTTTCTGGAAATTGATAGTCGGAGAGTTCAGGGATCAAGTGATCCATTATGGAACTAGCTATGCCACGCCCCTTTCTAGATATATCCCGCCCATTTCTAGCTAAACCCCGCCCATTTCCCTGATAGAAAGCAAACGTTGGCCCAACGTTAGGCCTACGTAGTTTTGCTCATCGGCCCAACGTTGGCAATACGTTATTGGACCAACGTTGAGCCAACGGACATAAATCTATGAAAATGTTTCAAATAGCACACCAGAGAGCAGAATTTAACAATTTAAATATGAAAATTTGAATATTATGTTGATTTTGTTTGATTTAATGTGAAATTTCCATTGCTGGCCCAACGTTGGCCCACTGTTGGCAAGCTGCTAATGCTGTCTTTCTTCCATTGCTGACCCAACGTTGTAATGCCAACTGCGATCTGCCAACCTGTTGCCAACGTTGGCCCAACGTCTACATGTTACCAGGGTTTCTAGCTAAGCGCCACCCACGTTTTATGTGTATTGTAATCAATTTGAAACCTGAATTCCCAGAATCTAAATTTCAGCATAAGCCGTTGAATATTTTGATAACTAATTTGATTGCTGGCTGTTGCTTACTATGGTAGCAACAGCTCGCAGCCACTTTAGTTTCCAAATAGTCAACAGAATGTTTGTTAAATTCTAGATCCACTATACACTTAGCTATGTCCTTAGCTAATCTCCACCCACACTTCGCCCGTGTTGGGATCAATCGGTCCCTGAACTGCCTAACTATCAATTTCCAGAAAACTATACAGTTAAGCTGTTGAATATTTTAAAACTAATTTGATATGTTTGTTGTTGCTGCCACAGTTGCTGCAACAGCGTCAAGTCAAATAGTTTCAAAATATTCAACAGTATGTTTATTAAATAGTAGACATACAATACGGACAACAACACGTAATCCGTCATCAATTAAGCGTTCGTGATGAATCTACCGGTAGTTATGTCATTCATTACCCAATTCATTATAATGTCAGCATACGCGTCGCATAGATGATTATGATGTCATATGATCGATGGATATAACTGAAATTCTCCATTTGGTTGCTTACTGTCTGGCCTTTTTCCCAGTTCGTGAGGTACCTTACGTCATTTGTAACATTAGCGAATGCTCTAAATCAGTGAACATTTGCAAGAACTCGTCATCAAAAGCGCAGATAACCTGACAGGTCAGATCACTTCCACTGACGAGAGCAAGAGCAGCCAAAACATTTAAGAATCAGTACGTCACGGCAAATCCGCCCCACAGAATGGACTTTTCCAGTTTTAGTTGTGCCCCGCCCATCTCTAGCCAAGCAATAGCGGTCAAATTAGGTTCAAAATATTCAACAGAATGTTTATTAAATGGTAAAGACATACAACAATCTTTTGGTTTTCCGACTTGGCAATTTGCTTGCTGTTGTAGACTTTTGTAGAACAGAATAAGGCGGATTTATTTCCTTCTGCCCGACTCTACGATATAATATGGATTATTTTGTTTTAATTATTTTTATTTAGCGTGACGCGTTATATTCGCGACATAGCC
Organism: Chaetoderma sp. LZ-2023a; assembly: GCA_034401795.1. Lineage (NCBI taxonomy): Eukaryota > Metazoa > Mollusca > Caudofoveata > Chaetodermatida > Chaetodermatidae > Chaetoderma > Chaetoderma sp. LZ-2023a. Next base: position 152,832,719 of record CM067373.1, read on the forward strand.
GGCTGTTAGAAATGACAAAAAATCGACAGACCGACCAACCAACAGACATATAGTAAGACAGACATACAAGATAATTGTTTACGCTTAGTGGTAATTCTCAGCTTATATTTCAGGATTGGTTAATGATGACGATGATGCATAACGTTGAAAAAGCGAAGGTCAAATAGTAAGTCAAGGTCATAGTGACCTTGACATTTTACCGGGTCACCTCGATGTCGCCATCCTGCATTCACTTACCATATACAACCATGTACACAAGTCGTGATCCATTATGGCTAAAAAATCGCGAAATATAAGCTGACACATTTTGCTAAACCCAACAAGCGATATCAGAAGATGCCAAATATCTCGCCTTCTTGTGCTGCCACAGGACCTGGCCTGCCCGGATTAAACATTCAGTAAAAAAAATTACTTCCAAGCCATACATTTACATATATAGAACCAAGACTATATGTATAGTTACAGGATATGATTGACTACCGAGTACTTTCTCCTTTTGAAATGATAATCTACTTATTGAATCAAATTGTCCATGGTACTACCAAACTGGCAAGCATTTGTAGAAGCATAGCTTGGAGACTGAACCATAAAGCCTTCCAATGACTACTGGCACGCCAAGTCTGACCGAAAACAAACAATCAAAGCCTGAACAAAAGTAGAAACATTTTGAGAATTGAATACATTAATATGATGCAGGCTACATTTAAGCAGCCTTTAATGCAAACCAAAACATGTTATCTAAATTGGACACGTCTTTGCTGATTAAATTGTCATTTGAAAAACCACAACACAATAAGCATTCTTTGTCATGCAGAAAATTTGAATCATATCAGAGAATAAATCTGTGAAGTCAAATCGGATAAATCTTTGTTAATTGAATTATCATTTGAAAAAGCTTAACCTGGATGCAAATGGGTCAGAAAATAATCTGTATGTGTGGAAAATTTTGGAAAATCAATTTCATTTCGACGCAGACTAGATTATTCGAATCTGATAACCCCTTGTTGATGTAAACGTTTGAAAAAACCTTAGCCAACGTAAAAATCCTTAACATGAAGCCATAAAATTATCTAAGTTCAAACGCAGAAAAACTTTTTTGAGAATAGATTTTTTAATAAGCCCTACACCTAGTCCTAATATATGTAGGCTAGAACAAATCTGTGAAGTTTTATTGAAATCTGATAACTCTTTGTTGATGAAATTGTCATTTGAAAAACCATAATCCGCAGCACAATAAGTATAAATTAGAGACAAATCAGCCCTAAAATAATCAAAGTTCAAACCCAGTAACTAAGAATATGTCAAAAATTTAAAAATCAATTTCTTTTCGATGCAGACTAGTTCTAATCATCGCGTAAAACTAATCTGACAAGTTTTATTCAAATCAGTTAAACCCCTGTTGATGAAAAGCAAAAATCCGGCAGCAAAAATCCTTAACCTCAAATCAAATTATCTACATTAAACCACTGACAATTTTTTTATACACACTAGTCGTAATGATCATATAGAACCTAATCTTTTTCACAAAAGTAAAAAAATAAAAGTCCAAGCTACTTAAAAATACCGGAAAATTTTGAAACTCGAGTTCGTGTTGATGCTGGCTAGTTCTAATCATTGTACAGAACTATTCTATAAAGTTTTATGGAAATCATATAACTCTTTAAAGGACGGAATTCTCATTTGAAAAAAACTTAGCATAAACTTAATGTTGACGCCGTCGTTATCGGAAAAGTGATACTTATGTCTCGCTTTCTGCTTATTAGGCGAGACAAAAACAAAATATTTAGCGAATTATTAATAATATTCCTCACCTATCCGCTTGGACTTTCTCGCGGTGAGCCTATGCAGGTGACTATCCAGCGGCGCTACACGATTCTGCCTTGTGAACATCTTTGATAATTCACAACCCATGTTAATCACGTCTTAATTATGAGTGCCAATGCCACGCAATAACTTGGAAAATACTCGGAAAATCGCTAGGAAAATCTTTGCTTGTCTTTCGAGGTCTAGTCGTGATGACTAAAATGCAAGCGCAATTTTGATGACGTCATAAACGTTACTATATGTCGATGTCACGTCTTTTGCTATCGAAAACCTTTGACGTCACAAAACGTCAAAGTATAACATAGACAGTTCTAAGTATAACACAGACAGTTCTTATAACAATAACAACAATAACAATAATAACAATAATCTTTATTTAAGGAGGGTATACATCGCCAGTAAACTGATTTTCCCGATGGCCTCACATACATACACACACACACGCACGCAAACACATACATAAATACATACATACATACATACATATATACGCGCATGGTCGTACACGGTCATTCACACGCACGCACTCACGCACGTACGCATGCACGCACACGCGCGCGCACGCGCGCGCACACGCACGCACACACGCACGCACGTACATACGTATATATATATATATATATATATATATATATATATATATATATATATATATATATATATATATATATATATATATATATATATATATATATATATATATATATATATATATATATATATATATATATATATATATATATATATATATATATATATATATATATATATATATATATATATATATATATATATTAGTATAAATATAACCACGGTCCAGATCACTACTTTTCGGAATGAGCTGTGACCCTTGTATATAAAACAAAAATGTATATAAAGTTTGGAACATTCTCAAATCAAATGTTCTGTATAACAGGAATATAGACTTTTGTGAACTCCAGCCTAATTCACTTTCAGCTGTAAACGATATCATATCATATCATATCATATCATCATCATCATCATCACTCAGACTGGTTCCGGTTCCGCCCTATGGCAGATGAAAATCTCAGCTTGAATTAAAAATGAAAACAAATCAACCTACAGTGTTGCATCCAGCGATCGCAATTATTTTTAAATGGATTACAGAAGAGAATTAACATAGATAGATGTTGCTTAAATGTGTTATGAACGCAAAATGTCTGTATCTTTATAATTTCGTGGTATATGAAACTGGAACCTATTTTCGTGTCAATATTCAGTCTGCTGTTCAGAGGTCTTCTCAGGTACTCCTGTTAGGAACTGCCCTATTGCAAGTAGGGGCCTACTAAAGCGTGTAAGCCAATAAATCATCGCCTAACTAACCAATATTTCTTCGGGTACACCTGGTAGGGACCGCCCTATCGTAATCTGTTGCATCACTGCACATCATCATTGTTAAGTCACAATGAAATGTGCCGACTGCCACAAATCAAATGCAACCTCCAAACAAGGAGACCTCTGGCTATGCCATGCATGTGTAAAAAGGCAATCCCCAGCACCCACCTCTGAGGACAAACTGAAAACCAGAGGAAGTGTCAGTAAATCTAGCGGGTGGTGGTACCACAAAGACTGCCACCACATTTCAGATGTCCTCTACACTGTGATTAACAGCGATGAAAATGACCATATAAATTGGTTTTGCAACCGCTGCAAAAGAGGAGCAAAAAAGATCATAAATCATATAAAGATTATCAGTAATAGACCAGATATGTTGGAGATCAACTTAGATACCCTAGGGAACAAACATGACACCTTAGAATCGACAGTAGACAAGATCAGCCTCAAAGTAGATAGTTTAGAGGAAAAGCATAGCCATGCCCCTCCAAGCAATTCCATTGAACCAGAGGCATTGATCCAGGAAGTCACTGATCGTCAGGAACGCTCAGAGAACCTGATGTTTTTAATCTCGCTGAGAGCACAGACACATCGACAACAGAAATGAGAGGTGCCAATTCACTAACTGTGAAGACAATCTGTGCCGAGCACCTCCACACTGATATCAGTGAAATTAAAGTCACACAGCGTCTCGGTGCCATCTCAAGCGAAGGGCCAAGAAACCATCCCCCCTAAGAGTGCAGATCACCAAATGCTGTAAAAGAAAATCAATCTTAAAAAATGGAAAGCTTCTGCGTACAGCTGGGACCTAACCGCGATAATATTTTCATAACACAGACCTTACACCTCAACAATGGGAAGAGCGGGAAAAACAGCGGATATTAAGGGATGAGCGAAACAAAAGCCTATATCAACAAGGAGACAAAAGCCACCAATGGATTATCCGGTCAAATCGCCTCATCAAGTCCACACCACAACCTATATCATATGTGACGAATACAACAACAAAACAGATGCAACCAACACAGTAACAAAGAAACTAGCTTCTGGAGACAATCATTAAATTAGCTCTGTAAATGTTGGTACATATCTCTAAGATCAAACCTGGTAGTGACTGCCTTATTGTGTGCGATCTTTGGTCTAAAGTTGTCTACTGCTTCCTACTACAAAATCCTGAGATGAAACCTGGTAGGGACTGCCCAATTCTGTGTGACTCATGGTCATACACCAACTATTTTGATGATGGGGAGTAACCCAATGAAACAGATGTACATAAACAATTTACCATCAATGTGTAGATAAATTTCCATATACTGTACATATGTATTATATACAACTATCTTCCCATGCCCTAAACCGGAAAGATGATATATATTTATACCTAAATCGTTTACTTTAGATCGACAAAAGGCCCACACGGACCTCCAAAGTCGAAAATGATGACATAAGCCTTTAGGCTTTTCTTCAAGTCCCAAAGATTTTTTCTACTTTACTTTGTGCTATACGGAAAAGAGAGGTTGTAGCTTAATTATACTTCTCCTCTTAGTTTAATCTTAGGTTTACTTCAAATAGTACGATTCTTGTCTTGCTTACAATTTAGGGTGCGCATGCCCAACAGCCGCCAGCTGCTGTGTGTCGCCTACAGCTGCTAGACACTGGCTTAAGAGTCAGCTGCAGTCTGCCACCCATGCTTGAAAGCAGTTTACACACCCATTATACAATGATAAAATGATACAATGATACAATGAAAGGACATCTGACAGCAGGCCTCAGGCGTATAACGTCAGGAATAACAGTTTCGCATCAGTCAACTAGTATTGAAGTAGAATTGGAAATACATGTAAGTTTAACTTCAAAGTTGAAGCGCATAGGGTGACTTTCCCAAAGTTTGTCCAATCTATGTTCAAAAGAATTAATTGAAGCTGCACTGATGACATATTCATAGAGTTTATTTCAATGATCAGTGCACCGCAATGAGAAGGAGTACTTCCTTATGTCTAGTCTGGGTCTAACTTTCATGATTTTTAAGCTATGGCCCCTTGTATTAGTATTTGTGTTGTGAAGTTCAATGAAGTCTGATGTTCCTTGGTCATATTTGTTATTGAGATGTTTATAAATCTCTATCATATCGCCATGTAATCTACGAAATGCCAAATTTGTAGGCGTTCACTATATAATAGATGGCGTATACCAGGAACGATCTTGGTGGCTAGTCTTTGGACATTTTCTACAGCATTTATGCGATTTTTAAATGTGGGACCCAGACAACATTAGCATATTCAATATGTGGTCTAACTAAGGCCTTGAATAGGTAGGTAAAATTATATTTATCTATATAGCTAAATGTACGTCGGATTAATCCCATTATTTGGTTTGCTTCCTTTATCTTTTCATTTATGTGCTGGTCGAAATTGAGCTTTTCATCGATTATTACACCAATATCTTTTTCATCAGGGAAGTATGTTAAAGTATGGCTGCATGAGTTCATTGTATAGGAGTGGGGTTCTGTTTTTTAGTAGAGATTCGCATATATTTGCACTTATCTGGGTAAAGTTTTAATAATGAATCGTGCATGAAAGTATCGAATTTATGTCTTTTGCAGTGAAATACAGTCTGTTCGATTAAAATTTGATCTGAAGAGTTTTGTGTCTTCGGCAAACAGGAACATTTCAGAACCACAGTTAACTGCATCAGGAAAATCATATATATATATACACCTGTGCAAAAGTTAAGCACCACCCTATTTTTACGCACATGCGAGGGTATATTCATGTGGTATGAAGAAAGCAATAGCATAAACATTTATGTACCCATCCATCTTAGTGCAAGAGGTAATAATGCAACTAGAGGAATGCTGATTATGATGGTGGGGAAACACTGTATGTTTTTGTTTGAACTTGAAAACGAGGCCTGAATATGGTTACGTTGACACAACTGACAACTATTTCCCTACAGTTGACACACGTGGCTAGATTGTCATTAATGGTGTCTGAAAACGAAGTTTAACATCTGTGCACGAGTTTGAGACTGTCATTATTAATACCGGGTATATCCACCTTGTGCCTGGATGACGGCCTGGACACGACGTCTCATGCTGGTCACCAACCGACTGATACGCCATTGTGGTATTCGTTGCCATTCAAGATGGAGTGCGTCTGTTAATTCCTGTAGGTTCTGCACAGGAGGATCCCTCCTTCTCACCATGTTTCCCAGAATGTCCCAGATATGCTCAATAGGGTTCATGTCAGGGCTCCTTGCTGGCCATGGTAGGGTTTCGATGGCATTCTGGCGGAGGTATTCATGCACAGCTCTAGCACGATGTGGTCAGGCGTTGTCATCCATGAATATAGGGTGGGTTCCAGGTGCATGATTTACAAAACGAGGGACCACAACTCTATCCAGTATGGAATCTTGATATCTTTGTCCATTTAGTGTTCCAGGTACAGTCAACAGATCCAGCTTACAATCAAATGTGATGCACCCCCATATCATAACGGAACCTCCACCAAATGGAACTTCTTCCATGATGTTACGTTGGTCGTACGCCGTGCGTCTGGACCTCCATACACGAGTTTGACCATCTGTGGCATGAAGCAGGAACCGACTTTCATCGGACCAGTGTACCCGTCTCCAGGATCTCATGTTCCAGTGTCTTCTTTCGTTGCACCACCTCAGACGCTCCTCTTTGTGGTGTGCAGTGAGGAGAGGACGTCTGACAGGTCTCCTAGCTTTCATGCCAGCAGCATACAGTCTCCTTTTGACGGTAGACATTGACACTCTATTGCGCGTTTCCCATTGCTGGCTGAGCACTCTGCTGTTGGTGAATGGAGATCTCCTAACAAGGCGTACTAGGGCTCGATCATCACGGGCAGTAGTCTTCTTCGGTCTTCCAGATCTAGGCCTGTCCTTCACCTCGTTAGTTTGCCCATGTTTTGCAATCAAACGACTGATTACAGTATGGTTAATGTTCAGCTGTCTGCCAATCTCTCTGCATGACATACCAGTGGTATGCATGCCTATGATTTGCCATTTCACACGATCACTTAACCTTCGTCTTGCCATAGCGGTTCACAATCAAGAGCTAATTCTCTCTGTACAAATAAACCACGGTCATGAACACAAAATTCCTAATCTTGTCGCCTAAATCTGTATGTAATGTTCTACACCTCAAACTGGACTTTTACATAACTGAACACGTGTGCTGTTTCCCGCCACGCACGGACATCAAGCGGCGTGAAGTCATGCATGCATGTGCATTTCGTACTTGGAATTATGTCAGCTAACGCGGGGACAAAAAGTATGGCAGCCTAGTTGTACCATCATGTTTCTACGCTCTATTGTTTTTGCTGGTGCTTAACTTTTGCACAGGTGTATATATATATATATATATATTATGAGGTCAAACACACTAAGTGCACAGCAATCGCTCCAGCGTTAAGCAAGTATCAAGACACCAATCTTTGTGGCTTGTACAGGACTGTACAGTGCAGTAGACGCCAGCAATCAATACTAACCAGATTGCTAGCACTTTTAAATTCATAGACAACAGTGAGCACCAATCCTAAAAAGGACATAGTCAATTTTCACACATTTACACCACAAAAATACACAAGTCGAACACGCATCATCATTATCTACATACGCCACAAGCGCCAAAACTATAACAGCGCTATACATTTTGATGCACACATATACCATCCGCATACACTACCCTAGGTTGCAGGGCTGACCAATGCAAACATGTCACTGACACCCATTGTTCCAACACTGTCACCCAACGATGAAACTCAGCCTGCATCTACACTTGGTGCACGCCTAGCACTAACAGAATTCAGGATATGGACATAGAAGATCTTGTCACGGGCACGAATGATGGCACCAGGACCGTAAGGTTCACGAGCGCCATTTCATCTCTCCCTGGCATGGAAAGCATAGACGAGTCTGAGAGTGACACCAATAGTTTTACTCTCAACGTGTTGCGTTCTGTTGCTCACAATAAATTGTTCAGCATCTTAAGGCAGAAATTTGACGCCAGCGAACGTATATGCGCTGGATCCTGGCGCCAACAGTTGGATGGAACTCATGCAGAGTCTTCGTACTCTTGCATGGGGCTTGTGGCCCATAGGGTACCGCAGACACAAAATAATCAAAGGTACATACACACAGCCGCTGCGCCACCAGCAGACATAGTTGATTTGGAGGCAAAATTGTCAACCCTTAGCAATATTGCGTTCACACCCAGCCATGATGTATCTCCTGTAGCCGGCGACGACAGTCTCATTCTGAAATTGCAGAAACAGATTGTAGAACAGGCACTAGAACAGAAAGAACAGGCACTAAGACAAGAAGAACTGGTGCAAGAACAGATGAATATCATGAATGGAGGCGATCGTGGTGCAAATGTGGGAACACCTCCTTAGTCAATCAGAACCTGTGCCTCCTAACCACAACCAATTGATCTGTGCACGCCGCCTGCTACAACTGGTGTCCAATGTGGGGCCCGAAGGGACACAGGAGAGTATCCTTCTGTTGAGCATACTAATGCCAATGCCAATAGACACTTATGAAAATGTGGACACAAATAATCCACAAATAACAGAGTCAATAATCTTGCCATCAAGGGCAAGGCAATTTAACTTGAGAGAACAAAAATGACAGAGACAAGAAACCGTCCTCAAATCGTAAGACAACCACACACTAAAAGTAACTTGGAAAACTTGGGAAGTGTTAGAGAAGTACCCACACAACGAAATTCTCAATCTAGCGAGAATGAACGCATTAGGCAAACTGCCTTAGAGGTTCTTCACACCCATCAACAGGGCACTGGCGAGAGTAGCACTGTGCCATCAGTACATCATTCTTTGCCACAGCAAGCAGCTGCGCCGAGTGCTGACACAGTGCCACAAAGACAGGTAATAGACACTCAGCACGCCATGGTAGATTCATTAAACCAGGAGGGGGATAATCCACCAATATATTCAAGCCCTTCAAGCAATGGCTCTAACAAGTCTTACAGCCCTGATCAGTCGCTAAGGCGCAGCACAGTGGGCAGTAAAGCAGTGTGCACACCAAGTTTTGATGTTGAAGCAAGCTGGAAAGACTATCTCAGTCAGTTTGAAGTCATTGCTGAACTTAATGACTGGAGTGAAGATGACAAGGGTGCACACCTAGCCGCCAATCTCTCTGGCAAAGCGCAAGAGTGTCGACTGATATACCATCCTATCGTCACCTTAAAGAAGCCCTGCAACTCTGTTTCTGAGATCCTGCAGAGGAGGAGACTAATAAGATTCAACTACGAAACTTGCGTAGGAAAAATAAAGTCATTACAACAGTTGGCGTAAGACGTGCGCTGGCTCGTAGCATGCACCTACCCAGCTCCAGATAGCAGTTCTGCAGAGTCGATTCGTGTGGACTCTTTCCTAGGGGCGCTGTCTTCTACTCCAGATGCTAAGGACAGATTGTATCAAAGTAATCCTCCAACTCTCACCTCCACCATTAGTGCAGCCATGAGAATTGAAGGATATCTTTCTAGGGAACGCACCACGCACAGAGACCAACATCGCCCTGTGCAAAGCATAAAAGAATTACCAGTGCAGACTGGTAGCGCAAGTGAACATGTGCTAATTGAGTTGGTAACATTGCTCAAAGCCCTAAATACTCAAAATCAGCAAAATAAATCAAAGTTCCAACAGAATTCTCAACAACGCTCGTTCAAAGGCCCAGCAAAAGAGCAATAGCTCCGGGAACTCTAAGGTATCAGCTATCACTAATTGCGCCACCATTGACGTTAAGGTTGAAAAAGGTCTGGAAAAGTTAGAGACAGCTGTGCCACAGATAAAGCAACAGGTGGCGGTTTTGCCACAAATACAGCAACAAATGGGCAAGACAGAGGCGGTCTTACCACAAATGCAACAACAGATCGCAGCCTTGTCGCAAATACAGCAACAGATTGCAGTGCTACCCCAACAACTGAGTGCTTTAATGCAGAACAGACACGCCCCAGCGCCAGCTACTGTGACCATTGTGCACCAGAGAGATAATAAGCCTGGGTATGATTACAGGTTTTTCAACAACCCTGCATACCCGCCTCCTGGTAAATGCCATAACTGCCACCAGTATGGGCTCTGGGCTAAGTTCTGTACCGTAATGCGCACAGAGGATGCATCTGGCAGAAATGATCCAGCAGTGCAAAATCTTAACCAGTTACACTAGAAAGGGTTGTGCATGCCGAGTGGCCTGTAACCCGTGCCCCCATTATATTCATAGGTCGCGAGTGTTCAAACCAAGCGAGGTGAACGCAGGTCTCTCGCCTTCAGCCATGCAAGAACCAGGCTGGCACAAGGTTAAAAACTCTTTTCCACAACCGAACCAGACATGTCATCAATTTGGCCATAGTTCCAAAGTTTGCTTCTTGATGCTCACCAAAGAACTAACAAAAAATATGAAAGTGTTAGAAGAGCAGCAAGAACAACGCTTTGCTGCTCTGGTAGAATATTTTCAGGCAATGCAGACCACTCCACCTCATCTGCATCTCAGCCTCCTGTGTGCCAACAACAAATGCATCAGGCGCCATTCATCCATGCCAAAACCTTAGAGAAGGAGCAAGAGCCTGAGAATTTAAGCAGATATGTGCAGGGAAAAACTTACACCTGCCCAATAGTACACATTTGTCAAGATATTGCCAAAGTCCAAAACACATTAGTGGCAGATGGCTTTGGCGCAAGCACTTGAACCAGGAAAGAAGGGGGATGCTACTATGCAAATCCCTCTTTGCATTAATGGTGGGAACGCTTGGGGTACAATTGACACAGGTTCTGGCGTCACTGGCGAAGACATGCTTGCCACATGAATCATAGAGCCTTCTGTGTCTCCCTGTGCAAGTCCCATAGTACTTGCCATGAAGAAAGATGGGTCATTGCGCTTCTGGATCGACTATAGACGTCTAAACACCCTCAGTAAGAAGGACGCCTATCCGTTGCCATGCATAAACCAGGCCCTAGACTTCCTTGTGGGTACTCAGTGGTTTTCCACTCTTGACTTAGCGAGTGAATACTGGCAGGTGGCCATGGAGGCGTCTGATAAAGAGAGGACAGCATTTTGCTGTAGGGACAGACTTTTCCAGATTCTCAAATTGCCATTTGGGTTATCCAACGCCCCTAGCACCTTCAAAGGACTTATGGAATGCGTTCATACGCAGGTCTAATGGCAAGTTTGGCTATGTTACTGTAGCTCGCCGGGTAGTGTCGGGCCGATCCGGTCTATCAAGTCGACTCGTCGCGCCGCAAGTGCATGACGAGTGATGATGCTGGTTAGCATCCGGTCTCGGGGTGACAGACCTTGTACGAGACTGCCCTGCGAGAAACAAAAAGGCCGGTGGAACTCAATCATTCCAGTGGGGCTGTGGGACCATCATCGCGAACGTTAAACACAACGGTCTCATCCCACGAGTTTGTGTCACCAGTATGCCTGTTCATAGCAATTTCGTGATCTATGGACTTACAAGATTTCATTTGGTGACCTAAAAATATAAGTCTATACAATGAGTTCAACTAAACAATTAAACATATGCTAGATAAAACTACAATAAGAGCATACGAAAATACGAGGCATAGAGACAGGTAGATGAACTTCGAAACATGGGGCACCCGGAGGTACCACACAGACTCGTAGGTCCGCAGAGGTATCCCCGCAAGGGAGGCTCCCATACACAAGACTTAACTAGTTAACTTAATATAAGTTATTATACCTCTAAGCTGAAAGGAAGAAGGTTATATCAGACGAAAAGTGATGTGCGTCACGCGGGCACTACTCCTAGTGCTAGTTTGGGTGAGGAGTATTATCCTGGCGTGGACCATCGTCGCTGAATCCTTGCGAGAGGCAAGTGCCTTGCATGGGCCTCCATCTCGGGAAGGTGTCACCACTGCTTAAAGCGTGAGAAGAATAGTAGGCAGAAAATGGGCCCACATTTCAACCAAAAATGCTTTAGAGAGAAACGACCATACCTAGTGAGATCATGACTATAGGGGTGCGTACTGATTTACGTGAAGATGGGACAGGGGATTCCTGATGGATTCCCTCGTTACCGTCTTATGTGATTCTTGGTATGCTGAATTAGTAGTTGCCACTTTATTTATGCGGGCCTTCTGCTTTGCTTAATTCCTGTTAGTTGTTTTCAGAACAAGAATTATTTTAGGCCGCAACTGGCTGATATCTACCTAGCTATTAGACACGGCTGTCACTGAGAAAAGATGCTCTAAGACATCAATACTAAAGACAGCGTTCATACATGTTATGTAGCAAGATCTCCAAACTGGATAAGAATCCGGACATCCCGCCCCGTAACCAGATAAAACATTGCGAGACATGGGTTACATTTCACAAAAGCATTATTAGACCATTGTTCTATCATTATGGTGGGAGTAAGAGAGACGAATACCCACTGTAAATGTCCTTCCCGTAAGGGCGTGGCAGATCTAAATATCATGCCCAGACATTTTAATGGAATTCGGTGGGGGTACATATCTCGCCCGTCACCAGGTCCTATAGAACTAACCGTTTTACCTATCGTTAGATTTATTCACAAGTTGCCCAGTTTTGCCCTGCAGTGCGGGAAGGGGGGGGGGGGGGGGAGGGGGGATTGTTCAGTAAATAAAATAATAATTAATACATGTGTTTTTGCAGTGCTTTCCTACATTGGCTAAAAGTGCTAACTACTAAGTATCCGAAGATACACGGGAATGTGTGTGACACCACACCCTGGCCATCACCGCTCGGAAACCCCAATAGTTTCCAAGAGTCGGATCAGCCCATGGTGTGGATGGGGACATCCAAACAATTAAGAAGCCACAAGGCTGAGTGGAACACGAAGAGAGACAAAATCTTACTTATGAGTCTTACTGGAGTGGGGGGCTAGTTTATCGCACTACCGGAAGAGAAGAGTATTTTACACAGTATGTAATGAAGAAAGTGTCTATAATCATTTCGAACCTATCCTATTGAGCTAAATAGAAAAGGTTTAGTCGGTAGCATGCCGGGCTAAACAGAGTTATAGCACGGACAGCTACCTCAGTGAAAAATTGTTGGTGGCGGGAGAAAGTGTTGCATATATAAGTGTTGCTGTATAGTGTTTCCTATGTGCACTGCAGTCCTATATTTTCTATGAATAAACAAAACATATGAACGGATGGCCACTGGCCATATATATATACATAATCTAACCAGAACAATAAATACGGTGTCAAATGATTAAGATATATATATAACAGTACAGGTTAACGAACCTACTATAGTGTGGTTAGCAACACGTTGAGGAAAATGAGAATAATTATCAATGAATACAGAAATTATAACTAGAGGTCCTAAGACCGTTATGGTTCCTTTTAGTCATCGGGACCATTATTGAGGATACAATATAATTAACAAAACCTATATACAGAAATAATTAAACGGTGAAGTATAGTTACTTGAATACTTGGTAGACATTCCTAAGTTAGGCTACCGTGTTACTGAAATTGATACGTTGATCCGTAGTCGACGTGAAATGATGCGCTCTCCAGAAGCTGGAAAGTTCCCGCAGGTGAGTTCCCACAAGCTGTTTTTCCGCAAACAAGAGTTCCGCAAGAACACTCATGGCGCGAGTGCATCGCTTAGGGCTGCAGGCCTAATAGAATGTCTAACGAGCAGTCAGTAAAATATACGATAGTACTATGTGGTGAAGAAATTCCTTTACACCGATGGCACAGATGTCACAAGCGGGGGTTGTCACGGTGCTGGGTACGTCAACCAGCTCTGAAGACGCACCGGGCAGAGTTTACTTGCTGCGGTCGAAAGTCGAAAGAACCGACACAATGTGTGCGGCGGCGATTGAAATACCACTTTTAGGCGTGGCCGGCAGATCCGGCGAGTCATCCATCAAAGACCATCCTGCCTCTACATCTGTAGACTCACATATTCAGGCCATAAAGGCCTCACCGCAAATTTGTGTTCCGAAGGAGATGTTGATATTCGTGAACAGTAAATAGAAAGTTCCAAATTGCTCCCGTTAGTAGGGAGTTTACAAAATTGTCTTTACTGCGGTGGGTTGGCTACTGGTAGCTACGGGAGAAGGACAGAAGCTGAAGTCATATGCGTAATTTCTGTCGATCATAGCTAGTACAGCTCCAACCTGTTCGGCCGAGAATGCTCTCGATCACTGGATCGCTTCTCCTTTTATACTCCTCGCGACGTCACAGGCGCAGGCTCCATCCAATCATCGTTCAAGCAACAGCCAATCAACGCGCAGCTAATAATAGCGCAGTCGAACGTTCTAGAACATTCTAGAAGCTTTGCGTCCACGTGGTTATGGCATCACGGCAATATTTTGAAGATAATCATGAAGAGTTTTTCCTGGATAACTCAGCCATTTCTCAACCGAGTTTACAAAAGTGTCTTTACTGCGGTGGGTTGGCTACTGGTAGCTACGGGAGAAGGACAGAAGCTGAAGTCATATGCGTAATTTCTGTAGATCATAGCTAGTACAGCTCCAACCTGTTCGGCCGAGGATGCTCTCGATCACTGGATCGCTTCTCCTTTTATACTCCTCGCGACGTCACAGGCGCAGGCTCCATCCAATCATCGTTCAAGCAACAGCCAATCAACGCGCAGCTAATAATAGCGCAGTCGAACGTTCTAGAACATTCTAGAAGCTTTGCGTCCACGTGGTTATGGCATCACGGCAATATTTTGAAGATAATCATGAAGAGTTTTTCCTGGATAACTCAGCCATTTCTCAACCGATTTTGAAATGGTTTACAGATTTCAAAATCCCGTTAGATTCTGGTTTTGACGGGAACAGGCAATCAATAAGAATTACAGGGTACCATCTCGGTACACTAAAAGCGCCATCCTATCTAGGTTGTAACTACGCGCTCCATATAAACAGCATCCTAGTGCGCGCATGCGCATCATGCGTTTTAACGAACTTAGTCATTTTTCGACACTATCTCTCCCATAGGCCTATATACGCTTATGGCTCTACCCAGAGGGGCGTGTTCAGGAAACGATTCCAGGACGGGCGGCACGTACCCAGCTCAGCTGGTACGGCCGGTATCCGACCCGTCGAGGCGAACTACATTAATTAGACGATGGCATAGTATTTGGAAAAACTTTCGAAGAGGCATCCCAAAACCTACAGCTAGTACTGGAAAGGTTTGCCGCTGCTAACCTCAAGCTTAAAACTGGCCAGTGGCATCTTTTTCAGAAAAGTGTAACCTTTTTGGGGCAAGTTATTAGCAAAAAGGTATCACCACTGACCCCGAAAAGATCAGCGCCGTGCAACATTGGCAAACAACGAGGAATCCAACAGAACTTCACAGTTTTGGCGGGCTCTGCCAGTACTATCGCCGTTACATCGAGCGCTTCTCCGACATTGCACATCCCCTGCACCAAGTAACAGTGAAAGATACGCCATTTGAGTGGTCTGAGGCACAAAAAAGCTTTTCAGACGCTCAAGGAGCGCCTTACAAGCACCCCTATATTGGCGTATCCTGATCCAAATATTCAGTTCATCTTAGACACTGACGACTCTGATTTTGGCATAGGCGCAGTGTTATCTCAAGTGCAGGATGGACACGAATGTGTGATAGCCTATGGCTCACGAACTTTGTCTTCTATCGAGCGCAATTATGCTACTACCAAGAAAGAGCTGTTGGCAACAGTTTTCTTTACCAAACAGTGCACACACTTCTTGTATGGTAGAGAATTCAAACTACGTATTGACCATGTTTCTCTTAAGTGGTTAAAAGAGAAGAACCCAGAAGGCCAGATAGCACACTGGCAAGAAGCGTTGCAAAGTTACCATTTTGTTGTCAAACACCGTCCAGGATGCCAACAAGCTAATACAGATGCTCTGAGCAGGCAGTTTCCCGCTGAAAACGTAAACCCTGTTGCTGTCGGTTGCATAACGGCACAGTAATTTCCAGTCTTGGATGCAGCTGAGTGGACAGAAGATGCGTTACACGAAGCACAAGCAAATGACAGCATCTTGAGCGTCGTTATTGCCTGGCTTCTTGCTGGTTATAGACCCATCAAAGATGAGGTCTCCCACCAGCCTTCTGATGTTAAATATTATTACCAACTGTATGAACAGTTAAGTTTGGAGAATAATCTCCTGTGCTATGGCATGCGCTTGGTAATACCAGAAATCTACAAGAACTTAGTCTTACGACAGCTACACAATAACGTAGGCAATTTAGCTGTAGAATGCACCAAAGAGCGGCTAAAACTACATTTCCATTTGCCTGGCATCCATACATCAGTAACCACTTGCGTGTCCCAGTGTGAACCATGTCAAAAGCGCACCACTGGGCCCAAAACACAGCATGCTGCGCTACGCACATGCATCATAGGTGCGCCAATGGAACGCATGGCCATTTACATATTAGGCCCACTACCTACAATGCACGATGGCAACACAAATAGCATTGCCATCCAAGACTGTTTTACTAAGTGGGTTGAAGCACTAGCAGTCCCTGATCAGGAAACAGCTACGGTAGCAAGCGCCATAGTCGAGCAAGTATGTTGTGGACTTGGTATACTTATTGAAATCCGTAGTGATCAGGGACACAATGAAAGTAATCTATTCCAAGAAATGTGCTAACTCTTGCGCATCAAGAAAACTCGCACCACACCATTTCTTCCACGAAGTGACGGTATGGTCGAGCATTTCAACAGAACCTTGGCAGAAATGCTCTGTAAGGAAGTCCACACCAATCAGCGTGATTGGGACATACGCCTTCCTTGCATCATGATGGCCTACCGAACCTCTGTATTGTAGTATAGGATTTACTCTTGCCTACGCCATGTTCGGTAGAGCTATCACTGCCAATGGGCGTTATGATGCCAAGAGTGGCCCACGAACTCAATATTCCATCGTTGTATGTGGAGCTACTTCGTACACCTCTCTTGGAGGCACATCAAACCATACATGATGAATTACAGCATATATCATCCTGGTGACAGAGTGTGGGTGCAGGATCATAGACGTGCCAAAGGCCTTGCGCCCAAACTTCAGTATAAATGGAAGGGGCCATGGCGCATCAGTAAGCATCTAACTGATGTCACCTACCCTCTGACAGATCTGGCTAGTACAACGCATGTGTTCCACTTTGATAAGCTAAAACCTTATCATGGAAAATGGGAGGAATCTACTCCAGTAGATGACTCCACGCACGAACGGTCCACCCAGACCAATGTCATCGCAAAAGACACTGCGGTAACAAACATTGACAGCCAAACATGCTCTGAAAACAGTGACCAAGAAAGTACCATAACACCACATGTCGACGCGACTGATCTGCAAAACCAGATCGACGCTGCTGACATGGGCCCATGCATTGCCGCATCTGACAATTCCAATGCAGAAATGATCGTTATCGTGCCTGGGTGTAACCATTGTTAAAATGTAAGAAGTGTAATTTTTGGATCATTATTTGGCGTTTCTTAAACACACCCATAGTATTGGCCCTCGCGTCCAGGAACTTATAATTGCATTGTAAACTCGTATCTGTAATGGCGTTCATTCAAAGAGCATTTCTTAAACATGCGCTGGTCAGTTGGCCTACGTGCCCACACGATTCTTCTTACAAATCATGTTTCTTTATTTAAACAAAAATATTAAACGTATACAACTATTTGCGCTTAAAAACTATGAAGCGCAATTAGCGTTCAAGTTCAAGTTCAAGTTCAAATTCATTTATTTTGATATAAAATGTACAATTTGTAATTACACAACAGGTGGTCCACCAAAGGCAGAGCCCATATAGACAGTGGACCCCTACATAGAACAACACACACGCACGCATGCACGCCACGCCACGCCACGCCACGCCACGCCACGCCACGCCACGCCACGCCACGCCACGCCACGCACGCACCCACGCACGCACGCACGCACGCACGCACGCACGCACACACATACATATATATATATATATATATATATCGGGCTTCATGTATTATCTGGTTGTCGATGTAAAGTTTTGGGAGAGATGCTTCCTTTAATTTATTAGATTTTGTAAATAATATATAGTTCAAATTATATCTCTTCAAGAAACTAATTGACAAATTATGTCACATACATAGCGAAATATGCGCAAACGATTATTGCATACATTGAAAGAAATGTTTTCAATATTATCATATTCAAACACCGCATGAGCGTAAGACCTGCCAGGGCCGCAATATTGCGTTATTCCTTTTACTAAGTTTCCTTTTGATTTCCGATTTTCCGAACAAACATGTTTTATATACCAAATACCATTATTACAAACTTATATGTTATCGTATTGCTTCGTAAAGCATTTCCTCCAAGCTTACCTGCTTTTAAAATTCCACTTTTAAGGTAAAGCGCGACAAAGTTTAAAAAAAGAAAAAGTTATGGAAATTGCTAATTTTGACAAGTTAATTTTCGCGTAGCACATTAAAAGATGGAAGGAAAAAACGCACGAAATTCTCTCTCTTTTCTTCTTTTCCTTTGTTCGCTGCACGGGGTGCAGGAGCTGAGAGGGGGATACTGTAGAGAGAATTCACTATGTGTTGGCCTGATTGGCCATGAAATCAATCGGAGATGCGTTACGAATGATAGAAACATGCTACACTATAAGCTATTAATATATCCCTGATATCGGGTTAATCACTTCGATTCATTAGCAGACTTGCGGGTAACCAAATTAGCGGACTCAAGTAATAACTTTAATTATGGTGAGTTACGCTAGTGACCACTAGAAAGCTAATTTATATGAAGTGATTACGTTGAATTTGTGTAAACTATTACTGGGTGCATAAATTCGGACATCCAAGGATACAAGTTAAAGTAATCCCGCTTCAAAACGAAGCATTATTAGGCATACAATTTCCTGCAAACAATCAACATTTTATATGAAAATAGCGCATTATTTAGCAAATGTCAAGCTTACGCGAGTCTCGCTAGGCCAAACTGAGGACTGGGTTCTGAGACTAGGATCAGGCACAGAATCGAAGATTTAGAGCATGCACAACTAATTTCAACCAATGAACAAATAGATAAGTCATATACCGGAGACTAACACGCATGTGCAAGGTAAGCCATGACGTCATCAGCCCTTTATAAGGAGCTGCAGCCACTAAAATCATCAGTTCGTTCCAACGGGTCAGTTCATTCATACAGCTAATCCTGAGCACACAACTCACTGCACGCTCTCCATACTGGTGGAATAGGCCCAATATTGCGCCAACAATGCCCTATAGGCCAAGTGCCGAATTGTACTATCTAGTGCTGTCTTGTGCAATTACCGCTCAGACTCTGACTAATTCTGTGGTGCCAGGCACTACTGATGTCAGCTATCAGACGTAGTTTGTGTCCCATAGCATATTCTACCAGTTCCTTACACATTCGTATGGAAATAGGCTATTTTCCGTGGTGTACTGCTACTCCTTGCCCCAGCTAACGGACGTACTCTATTTTCTAAACGTCTGTGGGTGAGCATAGATACAAATAGCAGCGCTTTTAGATGAAGTTTCTACACTACGCCAGCAACCAGACTAATTTTGATACCAAAACATCTAAAAATTCTATGAATTAGAAGTTACCGTGCCATTGCACCATCATCCTGCATTGTGCCTTTTCAACAGCCCAGTGATTAAATACCTTATCTTTCCACACACATTACGTGCGTCTTATGTGACGCACATCAAGACTCTGACAAATAATCAGATATTCTCCTCAAATAAGTCCACAACTGCTGTATGCCTTAATAATTGATGCTGTTAAAATCCGCACTCGTCAGCCCAGTAGTGCAAACATACAAACCTTCATTTATTTCTTGATTTCTGTATGTTTAGTTGTTTGAAATTGTATGAGTTACTTAGACAATTTCAGACCATTTTATTTTATTCCCAGTCATACGGTGCCAGTATAGCGCCTGTCAAGACTTAGAAAACTTCGATACAAAAACGTGTTAGTACGCTCAGTCAAAAATATGCCTGCAAGTGCTAGAACTATGCCTTGCAGGACATAGCCAAATTTGCTAGTGATCTGTCAAGCAGTTCACGAATAATGCTTGACACATAGAAGTTTCGGCATACAAACAGCTGATAGAAATTGTAAGTCCTTTTGACCACGTTCAAACACACTAAGTGCACAGCAATCGCTCCAGCGGCATCACCTAATGAGCATAGCCACGATTATCCCAATTTCTTCCCACCTGAAAAGAACATATATATGCCCAAGATCGATTGTGCCAAGACAAAGTAAACATAAAAGGTTTCTTAAACACTTAGCAATCTTAGTCATGCAACGGGTCTGACTGGTAAAAGACTTAAGCACTTATACAGGAATTCATTCTGTTGCGAATTAAACAACATGCGGATGATTACTGACATTATAATGGTGATATTTGTGAATACATGTAAATGTCGAAATCTGTTCTGAATGAGATGAGAGCAGCCCTACCAATACTGGTATACTGTACCATACTAGAAGGGAATACTTGGTCGTCGGCAAAGGTTAATGCAATGCTCATCACTATCCACCACCAGCGACACCACCTCCACCATTTTTTTAATGAAGAGAGCCGAGTATTGTCTTAAAATAAGGTCAAGAATGATAAGTAATATCACGGTGGTACATGTTCACAGTAGTTGTAATAAATATAATAAATAAATAGCCTTGACAATAATTCTTGAATGTTCAGCACATAAAATTGATGAAATTAGACAAGTGTAGATTCGCTCACTACATAGGGAACACTGAATGCATTCAACTGACATCAGACAAATTGCTGGATTTTTTTAGACTGATCGGAATTGTTACAGTTACAGATTGCAATGGGGCTATATCCTTATTCATAGAAAGTGGTAACTCACATTTATTTCTTTTATTTAATATTACCGCTTTCTTCGTATGGCGAAAAAACCCCACCCCATTATAGCCTTATACTTATTAAAATGTTGTAGACATTGAAACCATAGATAACTTAACATTGCAGTGTTTTAACCAGATTTCGTGGCAATCCGAAATCCCATAGTAAACCTATGGATGGGGTTAGAATCAAGACATATCCTCTAAGCCTGCAAAGGCATATAAATATACCACGAAAATAGATATACAACTTGTAGGACTGACGAGTGCCAAATAATTGGAAAATGTCAAAGCAAATACCACGAAAATAGATCAGAAATTAAAAATGGAGTTAAAATCAACTTAATTTGATTTAAAATCTTTAAAATATAGTCTTACCTAACAGGAAATGATAAAAATGTGATCTAATTTTCGCAGTTGTCAAAAGTTCAAAATGGAGGACAATTTGCGCCATTCGAGTAATACTCTAGTAGCCCACATCCTTCTAGAAAATTAAGCAGCAAAATCATGAAAAATTATTTTGAAAAAAAAAAGTTTTAAAATTTAATTTAGGGCCCAAAGTACTCCTGACACCATTTGTAGTAACTTAGCTACGTATAAAAGGTTACTCACCCAACAGAGGTCTCGAATCGGCCCGTGGAACCAGCAGCAGATATGCGCAGTTCAAGTTCCAAGGTACGAATGCTGGGCGTCCGTAGAAGCGGCGGGAATCAGCTAGCCCGGCAGCTGCGAAACACGAACTCCGGGATTGCGGGATACCGCCAGCACCACACTAGCAAACAGCATACGTAGTGATTAACATTGCACGACGACAAATTGCAATGAAGTCCAGTTCCTCTAATTTTGCATGCAGAAACTTCTCAAAATGTATGGACTACCAAGCATAGGACAACTTCTAGTCACAATTCCATCTAAGGACATTATTAACCTTTATTGGCATAATAACCTTCTGGCTGAATTTAAACTTAGAAGTACAATGATTAATTGCAGCATTCAATCCCTTTCTCCCAGCAACCCTCATCCATCAATAAATCTGGTAGAAAGTGATGCCAAGAATGCTAAGCATTGTGCCATTAAACTAAGATTTCTTACTTACCTAGTCCACTCTCTTGTGTCTAAGTTCGAAATGAATGGTGTTGATGTGCTATATGGCAGCTGTGTCATATGGGCACTGAAACCTATTCACATATGTTCATTCACTGTTCAACTCTGCTCGCCTGGAGGCCAAGCTGGCATCATACTGCTGGACTTCGCGAACGCATTTGACAAAGTCCCATACCAATGTTTTCTCATCAAACTCAGACACTACGGAATCAGAGGCATACAGTCATGTGGGTAGAAAACTTCCTTAAGGACAGGGCACAACAGGTAGTAGCAGAAGTTCAAATGTCTTCAGTTAGAAAGGTAGCATTAAGCGTTCCACAAGGATCATCTTGTCTTTATAGATGATCTGTGTGACGGAATAAACTCCATGGTCTGACTGTTTGCTGATGATACTGTACAAGGAAGTAAACGTAGACAGACGCTGGCAGCTTACATTCAGATCTCGATAAATTGGGACAATGGGAGAAAGAATGGCAAATGGAGTTTAATGTAGGCAAATGTAACAGCTTAACTGTCACAAATCGTATGACGCCAATCAAGACAGACTACCAACTATATGGTCACATCTTGGAACATGTGAGTGACGCCAAGTACCTAGGCCTGACATTTACAAATGATCTCAAGTATTTTAAAAAACCCATATACAATCCTTCACAGCCAAAGCCAACATACAGGAACTTAAAGGGCTTCCCAGCCAAAACACAGACATTCTGCTACAAAGGACTTGTACGTCCCAGCTTGGAATATGCATCACAATGAATCCATATGAGATATTGAGATGGTTCAGCGACGATTGCCACGCAGAATATCTTGCGATGTCAGCCAGACTTCAGGCGCCACACCCCTCATTTAAGAACTAGGACTTGAACTACTTCAAGGATGCAGGGACAAAGTCAAGGCTATCATGATGTACAAAATCATAAACAGCCTTGTTGAGGTCCACTGTAGAGTCAACCAGATCACCCACTGCCATTTTCAAAGTAGAATACATCACAGACTAATGGTACTATATTCCAGAATGGACACAAAGCTTCACTCCTTCTTTCCAACAGCAATCGGAATCTGGAACAGCCTTCTCAGCAATGCAGTGGCATCCACAAAGGTTGGAAATTAATTAAATTAATAATTTAGAAATTGTGTGGTTATAAGTATGTCTGTGCAAACGTAAATCCTTCCTAACTGCTTTTGTATATAGACCTCCAACTACACCAAGTGAATGGAGCGACCGATTTAAGAATACTAAAATAATTGATCAAAACAAAGAGGTTGTACTCCTAGGAGATGTTAGCATTAATTATATAAATCAAGTGTGAAAATGCAAAATGGCAGGAGCTGCTAAAATTGTTTCAGCTCACACAGAAAGTCAAGGAGCAAACAAGAATCACTGGAAAACACCTACCTTAATAGACCTGAACTGCTCCTTCATGTACTGCTTTTAAGTCTGAGTATGCAGAATCTTAAAATATCATATATACATATGTATGTAGTGTTAATGAATTATTTAAGATTAATTGTGTATTTTGCTGTTGTTTTTTTTTGTTTTGTTTTTATATGTTCTTTTCATAACCGTAAACTACATTACTGTGCTGGTTAGCCATAATGGCATAAAAAAGCATTAACGGTATCTGTAATTATGTTAATAAAATGTAGCGTGTGCCTGCATGCCCATGTGTGTGCGTGTGCGTGTGTGTGTGTGTGTGTGTGTGTGTGTGTGTGTGTGTGTGTGCGTGCGTGCGTGCGTGCGTGCGTGTGTGTGTGTGTGTGTGTGTGTGTATGTGCGTGCGTGCGTGCGTGCGTGCGTGCGTGCGTGCGTGCGTGTGTATGCGTGCGTACATGCGTGTGTGCGTGCGTGCGTACATGTGTGCATGTGTGTGCGTGCATGCAAATAGAACATTCGTTTGTGCATATGTGTGTGCGTGTACATGTCTTGGTTAGACTAATGATGATGATGTTGTTGTTGGTGTTGTTATTGTTGTATTCAGCTATTCCTCCTCTTGATAAGACCACCATCTAGGCCGACAAAATAGCCGCTCAGTGTGGTCCATTCTGTGCTATGCAGTGTGCTATTTACAGGTTCAGATATGGAGCCACTGGCCGCTTGAGTTGATGATGATGAAGATGATGATGATGATGATGATGATGATGATGATGATGATGATGATGATGATGATGGAAAACAGTCCGACTGGAAAGATGACACAAGCAGAATACCCCAAGGATCAGTTCTAGGACCACTGTTATTTGTGATCTACATAAATGACCTCCCGGATGTAACTAGCTCCAACACATCTACATACCTATTTGCCGATGACACCAAAGCCATCATCGCCGAAGAAGACTGCATACAATTCCAACAAGATATATACAGCATTCAAGAATGGGCTGACACATGGCTACTACGCTTCCACCCAGACAAATGCAAAACGATGAGAATTGACAAATTCAAATTAGACAACCAGAAATACAAACTCTGTGAATGCAGCCAGGCTTGGGAAAGCACCACAAAGGAAAAGTACACCAGAGTCACCATTGACGACAAATTAAACTTTTATTTCCATATAAACGAGAAAATTAACAAACTCAACTCCATGATAGGACTCATTAGAAGATCAATGGAATTTCTCGACATAGCCAGCTTCAGAATTGTATATACAGCACTTTTGCGTCCCCACCTCGAATATGCCAACCAAGTATGGAACCCATACCTCAGAAGACAAATTATATAGCTCTGGAAAATTCCAGCGGAGGGTGACAAGACTTGTACCTGGTCTACAAGAAAGACTCAAACTAATAAACCTGCCAACACTTGCATATCATCGACTAAGAGGTGGCATGATCTAACTCCACAAGATACTAACCAACAAATACGACCCAGAGGCAGTGCACCTAAACATCCCATTATTCACAAACAGTACAACCAGAGGCCATCTCATGAAAATCTTCAAAAGCCATTCAAGACTGAACATCGGCAAGAACTTCTCACTAATAAATTTGTAGACATTTGGAATGACTTACCAGAAGCAGTTATCCGTGCCAGTACCACCCAAGCATTTGAACGTAGACTGAACACATACTGGAAGGACCAACCAATCAGATTTAACATAGACAAGACATTCAGAACTCAAAGCGCATGCGACATAGCAAATATAGTAGAAGATCCGAACGTGACAGAAGAGGGTATAAAACCCTACAGTCAGAAGAGGGCCTGTAAGTTAACATGTAAGCCCAATTTTCAACGTGCCCAGTCTTCCACGGATCTGCATTTTATACCTACCCAAAAATTGAAACCGAAACCACGATCGATTGCTTAGAAAGATATCTTCTGAGGAAGAACCTTGATCGATGGAAAACAATCATAAACTTTATAATCCAGAATGTGTTGTGAGAAAATAGAGCGATTGGAGAATAAATTTTGAAACACCACCATACAAAATAAATCGGTTAATACCAGTTTTCGAACATTTTCAAATTCAATCCCATTTGTCCAGCGCCACCACCTATTTGCAATGTGTAGTGTTCTCGTAATAATAATACTGATATATTGTATTTCATGGGATCCTGATGATTTTGCCCAGATTCCCATTCACACCTGAGTCGTTTCGCACATTTGCCCTGGACTGTTTCGGCGAATACCAGTCATTCCGTACCCAAACTGTGAAACCATACAGTACCAGTCAATCTGTACCTAGCCTATTTTAGAGTCCGTACCCTAGTCTTGGGTAATCCGTACCATAAATCTGGATATTCCGTACCTAACTAATTGCATATTCTGTACCATCGTAATATTTAATCCGTACCATCATAATTTTACAAGGCATAAGCCCTTGGCTTGTTATTGCCTCTGGAGTTGTGTTGGTATTGTGTTACTAGTGCTTGTACTTTGTTTAGTTACAATTGTTTATTTGTTTGGTTGGCATTATTCATTGACATTAATCAGGACCCTGGTTGACTTTGGGAGGGGCAGATGGTTTATCCCCGCGTCAGCTGCCGTGTGTCACCTACGCTCATGGATACATCCTTCTGCGCCTAGCATTTGCGTATATTTCTAGATTGTCTTATTATTATACATCTATTAGTTGGTTATGTCATGATCATATATTATGTCATTTAGTGTGCATATCTAGTTTTGATTTAAACACGCTGAGCGTGGGTGCCTCGACCACAACAGAAGGGAGTGAGTTCCATGTGTTAATAATACGGTTTGGGAGAAAATGCCTACAAATTTCTTTTCTGCTGCGTTTAGTGTTGAACTTGAATGTGTGACCTCTAGTACGTGTGTTACTTGATCGGTCAACGAATGTGTTTTTGTCAATGTTGTAATCATCTTGGATAAATTTGTATGTTTCGATTAAGTCTCCTCTAAGCCTGCTGTATTTTAGTGACATGAGATTCAAAGCCTTGAACCTGTCTGTGTAGCAGTAGTTTCTCAAATGGGGAACAAGTTTAGTGGCTGTGGGCTGGACCCTTTCGAGTATACAAGATTGTCTTTTAAAATGAGGAGACCATATGCAGTTACAGTATTCCAAAATTGGTTGGACTAGTGATTTGAATAACAGGGTAAGCGTGTTTTCATCTATGTAATTGAATGTTCTGTTAATTAGACCAACTATGCTGTTACCCTTTGATGCAGTTGCATTTATATGGGTATCGAAGGAGAGGTTTTCATCTATGTGTACGCCAAGATCTTTTTCACTTGTGGACAGTATGCTTTCAATGATTTGTGACTGGCGTGTGGTGTCTGTCATATAATACTGGGTCATAGGATTATTTGAACCAAAGTGTATTACATGTGTTTTGTCTGTATTAAAGTGTAGCTGCCAAATCTGAGACCAATTACATACATTATCTATATTATCTTGAAGGTTCACGGTGTTAGGGTTACCAAACAGTTTTGTATCACCTGCAAAGATCTTACAAGGGCAGGTTATGGAATCGGGTAGATTGTTTATATACAAAAGGAAAAGTATAGGTCCCAAAACATTGCCTTGAGGCACACCACTAGTGATGACTGTCCGGTCAGATGTTGCTTCGTTGATCTTTACACGCTGTTTTCTTTCTGTTAGAAATGCTTCAGTACCATGAAGTTGTAGGGTATGTAATTGATATTGGTTAATTGCACCTATATTATTAATTAAGAGTTAGATAAAACTTAGTGTATATAGCTACAATCACCAGTCCTGCTGGGTGCGCCTAATGCAAAGGCGGGAGTTACAGAATAGAGTAGAATATGGCTCAATCAACTATGCCTACGTCTGTACGAAACATTTATATTATGCACAGCAGGCCTGCGGATGTAATTAATCTACAACTAATTACCATTACCCTTGCCATGTGAATATCTCAGATGCTACTGATCCAATTTGACTCAAAATTTAGCGCAGAAAAGTGTGTGTCCATATACTATGATTCCATATATATTTGGCGTTATCCGAAGAAAAATTCAAACAACGGGAGGACAATGGTTTACAGACTACAATCTCTGCTCAAATCATTGGGTTATGTTATCACTAGTTAGGTTTAATTAGATTTTAATCACTGAAGGGCTAAAGATAATTATTTTCTGTGAATATTCTACAGCGCCAATAATTAGATTTTCTTTATCAATGTTGATTATTGAAGGGTTAAAGATCAGCATTTTCAAGCACTTAAAAAATATTGCTTGAATTAACGATGAAAGCTGTTGAATATATTGAAATTAATTTGTACGGAACATGTTGCTGGCATGAATAAGTGAGATATCACCATTTTCTAAGTTTGGATATTCTTTTCACTAACTAGCGAGATACTGATAATAATTTTTAAACATAGTAATTCAAATAATCTTTTTATGCCATGTCATGGTTGCTTTTACTACCCGAAATGGACCTGTAAAACATAACATGAAGAACTAGACTATTGTTATAAGGACTCACTGGCTATATTGGTGAAACCCTGGAGTTCTTCAACTGATAGAGGCTGCATTTACCATCTAAAGTTTACAAATCAATTGTTGAATAATGTTGAAGACAAATTTTAATTGGTGATTTTGAGATATTACGTTATGTTCATAACAGTTGGTGTCCACGTTATGAACGTAACTCTTATGTCGCCTACGTCCTGCAATGAGAAACTTATTTTTAAAATTTTGGTTTTGATAAACAACCCACCTCTAACCAAAAATACACATTTTTGTCAATAACTGCAATGCAAGAACCTTGTAGAATCACCAAATTTGTCACATGTATAATATTCATATTATGAGTAGCTAGGAGCAAAATTTAGTTTCAGATCAAATGTTAAAACAGCATTGTGTTGTGTGTCTAGTCAATTCTCCTTCGATCAATACTCACCATTCTGTTACTTCTGATATACAGCTGGCCTTGACAGCGGCTCTAGGATTATAGACTTAGAAAGCTTTACCGACTCCTGGGAACCGGGTACTCGGCTCCCAACTGCCGAGTACCCGTTTACCATAGAGCTCATTCTTGTTTGCATAGCAACAAGAGCAATACATGCTTTCTGCATTGAGGATTTTAGTGTTTTTTTGTGAAAGAAAATCTAAGTCTTTAATCTGTAGTGATAGTTTGTGTGTTCGTGAAAGGATTAACTAAAGGATACTATGGAGAATACCGCCGAAGATAACCAGGTTGTATCATTCTTTATTATCCATAGTTAAAAGACTTAGGTCTCTAAATTTCGCTGTGTCGCATGTTCCAATTTCTGACCCCATAGAATCTGGGACGTGTGCTAACAACGATATATGCCAGACGCTCGCCTTCTTTAACCCCCAACAGGCGATCGGCAGATATGAAAATAGGTGTTATGCTACGGTATTTCTAACACGAATATCGGCTGACGTCGTTCTCCGTAGGATCCGAGCGGGTGACGTCACACCCGGTCGCTCGGATGTTTATGTGAAGAAAAGTTTTTCATTAATTCGTGCATCTTGTTCTGGGTGCTGCGTACTAAAAATGGTACCGGAAACTTTAGAATGATCAAGTTTACGTGCGATCACGATCGGTTTGCAATGATCGGTGGTTTCAAAATTCTTGAGTAGATGCGTGGTCTGCGGTTTTACCGTGTGATACAGCAGTTTGTTATACATTTTGTTGTTTTCTTCACATATCGTGCTGCTTTCGTTAGGAGTATAATTTATATTGATTAGTAAGTATACCCCGAATGCTATGCGATATGATTCCTGGAGCCGTTACACATCCTGGAGGATCTATTATGGGTGTGTTTAATGCCCGCCTCGTTCTTGTCGTCATAATCAATGCGATCGTTGTTGTAACATGGCGGGGTGGGGTGCGGGAGGGTTACAGTTAATTTATGAGTCAAATTATTTGAAAATTAATCGTCTGCCTTCCATCCGTGTCTCGTTCCGCTTGTTTATTGTAGATTTGTGCTTATGTTATTGGCCAAGCCAGCCCCGCCATCATGTGACGAATGCCATAAGTTTGTCCGTGTCGTGTTCAAGGACCATGTCTGTTTTAGGTGTGCCCTGTGTAATATTGATCATAGGTGTAATGTTTTGTGCAGTGTGGTCCGTTGAGATGATGGTTAAGTTCCTTGCCCAGAAGGACTTGGCTGGGTCTGACGCGGGGTCAGGCGGTCCAAGAGTAAATCGTGGAGTGCCCGGTTCGGCAGGTGGGGGTGCTCCACATCCCCAGCTGGAGGTGGCGGAGATGGCACCGTCGGCGTGGTTTGGTCCGGCTATGCAGGGTTTTCTGCATAGCGTTCTGCCCATGCTGGTGTCATCCCTGCTACCAAAGGTGAGGGGGCAGTTTCTCCCCATGCCTGGTACGGATCCTGCCATTCTGGACTGGTTACCGAGGGGGCCGTCTCGTATGGCCCCCTGGCAGTCCCGTCTGGCTTCGGCCAGACGGGTTCTGTTTCTCTGCGGCCACCTCCGGGTGGTCCAGTAGCGGTGGCCAGTCCGTCACGGTTGACTCGTCTAGTGATGACTCTTCGGAGTCTGAAGACGAGGAGGCCGAGGAGGAGAGGTTGCTGCGGCCCGTGAAGCCGCAGGTGGAGAATATGGAGGTTGATTCCGTCCTGGACGGAACCGGCCTCCATTTGTCTGGTTTGGCGCAAGCCAGGTCAGCGGCTCCGCCTGTGGCTGAGGCCAATCCAGTACCATGCACCGGTTCCGTGCGGCTTGGTTTGGCACCAGCCGTCACGGGAACGGGTGTGCCGGGCGTGGTACTCACCTATCTCGCCTGGTCCGGCAGTCGGACGTGGGGTGCCGTTGGCGCCCGTGTCCGGCTATGGTTCCGCGACTGCTACGGGTCCGTACGGTTTTCCATGCGGACCTACCCCATGGACCGGAGTGTTTCATGGGGTGGCGGCGGAACCGTGTGGTACCGGAGTGCCTGGCGTGTCAGCCATGGCTCCTTGCTGGGAGGCCGTGGCTGGCAGGCCCGTGAGCACGTCAACGGGTGACGTGTTTGCGGGGGTGTCTTCATCGGAGGTAGATTGGTCAGATGCTCTGGCGTGGCTAGCCAGGGTTGACCCGTCTGTGGTGAAGATGCGCCCCGTGCGTCGATCAGGACAGGGATTTTGCCCGCGGCCCGGATCCAGTCAGTGGGACTGGATCCACGGTTCATAGATTTGTTGGACGCTATTTATAGCAAACAACTGATGACCAAGGGTCAGCTCCCTGCGGCCTCCAGGGAAGTGTGGGCAAGATGTCGTATTCCGCCGGGGGAATACGACAGATATGGTGTAGTCCCGTCGGTCACTGAGGATGACCGATGGGTACTGGGTGTCCAGAGTGCCGTGGTGGGTGGCCCCGGTCCGGCACTTGTGGACAAGTCTCAGGTACACCAGGAAGAAGTTCTGTCCCTATGCGATGAGGGTGTGAGGGCAGCGATGAGCGCTGTCTACCACTCGTATTGTCTCCTTCAGTCGGTGTGGGCTGAAGCGGGGGCAGGCCACCCTGTGCCACCTGTGGCGCTTTCATGTGTCAATGACGGCCTGGTGCTGTCTATGGACACATTGGCAAGGGTGCAAGCGCGAGTGACGAAATCCAGGAGGCAAATGGTCATTGACCATATGCGTCTGGCTACGGCAGTCAGGGAGCGTCTTCTTGGGACGCCCCTGACAGGGCCTAGCATCTTCAGTGGCCAAGCGCGGGCCATCTTAGAGGATACCGCCAGTATCGCGCAGAATCGGTTAGCGGTAAACCTAGAGCTAGTGCGGCAAGCGCACGCACTAGGGGCTGTGGGGAAACCGCTACCAGGACAACCTTCAAAGAAGCAGAAGAAGCATAAGGGCAAGGCGAAAGCTAGGCCTGTTGCGACTTCTGCTTCAGCTGGGTTTTCGGAGCCGCCGCCGGCGAAGAAGCCCAGGAAGGTTGTAGAGGCGCCTACCCTCCCCAATGTTGCTCCTGACCGCCCTAGAGGCGGGAAGGGGAAGGGTAAGGGGAAGGCCTCAAAGGGCGGACAGAAGGGGCCGAAGCGTAACTGAGGGTACGAAAGCTCCCTTCATATCCGCCTGGATCGCGCCTGTGCGACAGGAACAGCGGTGCCAGTTATACCCGTCGTGCCTAGAACGAAATGGTTCTCTCTCTCGTTAAGAAAGAGGGGGGGGGGCGGACTGCGAGCCGGACAACCCCGTTAGACGTCGAGGCGTCTATGGTGGGTGGAAGGCTCATGCGTTTCGTCGAGGCCTGGTGAGGTGTGACGTCAGACAGTCTGGTCCTGGGATGGTTATCCCAGGGTTACATGCCGGAGTGGTGGGACTTTCCACCGCAAAATCTGTCTTTGGCACCTGTCTGGACACCCGTACCAAGGGAGCCAGACAAGTTAGAAGCCGTTCAAAAGGAAGTGTCTGGTTTGCTTCTGAAGGGAGCAATAAAACCAGCAAACCGAAACACTCCAGGCTTCTATTCAAACATGTTCCTTGTCCCCAAGAGCACAGGGGGATGGAGACCCATACTCAATCTCAGGCCATTAAATTGGTTTATCCATACGCCTCGGTTCCAGATGGAAACGCCGAGGTCGGTAATGGCGGGATTGTGGAAAGGAATGTGGTGTGTATCGATCGATCTGAAAGATGCATATTTCCACATTCCTATGAATCGGAGTTGGCACAGGTTTCTGAGATTTGCGTTTCAGAATCAAGTATGGGAGTTTACAGTTCTCCCGTTCGGCCTGTCGACAGCTCCGAGGGTTTTCACAAGAGTGGTCCTTGCGGTGACAGCGTTTCTCAGAAAAGAGAACGTGGCGCTACACACCTACATAGATGACTGGCTGCTCAAGGCAGACTCGGCAGCCAGGTTGAACGTGGATACTGCTCTGACTCTGAAGTTACTTTCAGATCTAGGCTCAACATTTCGTTTATTTGGGGATGCGATTCGACCTCGAGGAGGGCAGGGTTTACCCGTCAGAGCCCAGAGCGGTGTCTCTGTTAGCCATCCTCAAGCGTTTTCGAGTGGGAAACCACATTCAGGCGAGGCGGTTCCTTCAGATGCTGGGCATGATGGTCTCCATGGAACAGGTTATCCCGTACGCTGCTCTAATGCGAAGGCCTATCCAGTTGTATCTGATGTCTCTGTGGAAACAGAGAACAGAACCCCTGTCAAAACTGGTGCCAGTTTTGGAGCCGATAATATCGCATCTTCTATGGTGGAAACAGCGTCAGAATCTCCTATTAGGGGTTTCGCTGCACCTACCCCACCCCCAGCTGTCCGTCTACACGGATGCATCGCTGGAAGGGTGGGGTGCCTGCCTGGGAGAACACCAGGTCTCGGGCACATGGACTCTCCCGGAGAGTCAGCTGCATATCAATCTGTTGGAAATGATGGCAGTGGAACTGGCATTGGAAGAGTTCCTTCCGATGATCAGGGGCAAGGTGATATTGATACGGTCGGACAATTCGACAGTAGTATCATATATAAATCGCCAAGGCGGGACCAGGTCGCCCACTCTGTGTATCAGGGTGTGGCACTTGATTCAATGGTGCAGGAATTACTCGGTTGTTTTGAAAGCAGCTCATATTCCTGGCCGATTGAACATTCTGGCGGATGCTTTGTCTCGCAGACAGAGAATTCTGCCAACAGAATGGTCCCTCAACCCTCCGGTTCTGCGACGGATCTTCGAGCATTGGGGAAAACCCAACGTGGACTTGTTCGCCACAAAGGAAAATGCTCAAATCATGACATATGTCTCTCCCCGATTCCAGATCTAAATGCCGTCGATACAGACGCTCTGGCGATAAGCTGGAGAGGGATGCACGCTTACGCGTACCCACCCACCATTCTTCTACCGAAGGTATTGGTGAAGGTCAGGGAGGAACCGTGTCTGGTCCTGCTAATAGCGCTGTGTTGGCCGAGCAGGGCGTGGTTCACGGATCTTCTAGATCTGCTGGTGGAAAATCCTGTGCAGTTGCCTGAGATTCCGAACATAATCTCCCAGGCCAAGGGATGCTTCCTACACGAGCGTCCCGAAATGTTCAAATTGACTGCGTGGATGTTATCAAACAAACGTTCCACGTCGGAAGGCTTTTCTCGACAGGCTGCTGATTTAACAGATTTGCAGACTGGTGTGAAGAAAAGGGTATTGATACCTTTCAATCCACTATTCAGCAAATAGCAGACTCTCTGTGAGCTGTTCTTTTCAGGACTAGCTCCCGTCACAGTTGCTGGATACAAGTCAGCCTTGGCATCAGTTATCCCTTGTCTAGCCAACAGGGATAGTCCAGAGGTGGCCCAGTTAAATGTGATGTTGAAGGGAATGAGCAATCTCCGCCCGAGACAACCGGTAGTCATTCCAGCCTGGAGTCTATCTTTAGTGCTTAATGTACTGGCCAAGTACCCTTTCGAACCGTTGCGTTCGGCTAGTCTAAAGCATTTGACTCTAAAGGCGGTCTTTCTATTGGCAGCTTCCTCAGCTAGAAGGCGCAGTGAGATCCATGCGCTTTCGGCAGAGAGGAACCGATTTATTGTTTCTGGAGAAGGTCTGCGTCTTCTGCCAAGAGCAGAGTTTATGTCAAAGAACCAATCTTTGAGATATCCCGGCAAAACGATCATTATACCGAAGTTAACTAGGTTTGATCGTGATGCCAGTGTCTGGTGCCCGGTCCGTGCTTTGACTAAGTACAAGAAACGGACTGACTCGTTACGGTCGAACGATAGACATCTGTGGATCTGCCATAAAAAGCCTTATGGCGCCGCATCCATGGATACTATCTCTCGTTGGGTGGTCGAATGCATTCAGACTACTCACGAGATGGCGACTGGGCACCAGGTGCAAGGCGTAAGGGCACACCATGTCAGAGGAATAGCCGCCTCGACCGCCCTTTACAATGGTGTTCCGTTAGAGGACATCATGGCCGTTGCACAATGGCACTGTGAGTCCTCATTCACGGATTACTATATGAGGGATGTGTCAGACTCAGCCAATCCACTCGCTTTAGCTGTTTTGAAACGATAGTTAGTGACCACACTGCTCTTCACCCTTTTTTCACTTTGGTAAGAAAAGAACCTAAAGCAAGCATGGTCAGGCGAGAGGATGTCAACCAGATTGTGTCACTGATGGCCGAACCGGTGAATGGTTGGAGGCGGTACGTCTGAAGTCCAATTATCATAAGGTAATTCAATAGTGAGAGTTTTTTGTATTATGTATATGTATCATGTTCATTCATCTTATATATTCATGCTCATTCCCAGGCTAATACATGGAATATGCAGGGAGTAGTTAACCCTCTTGGCATATTCGTGTTTTCAGGCGAGATACATGTTCGTGAGTTCTCTCCCTTTTCTTAGGAGGAAAAAGGGGGGGGTGGCCGTGACGCGAATGTGATTCGGTTCCGTGAACTTGACGGTCCTTTTAGGTCTCCGTTAGTCAAGTTTGAAGTCTAAAATCTTTCTCCAAGGGGCAAAATTAGCATTTATGGCTTGCCCTTTCCCACCAGGTTACTGATCAAATCTGGTGTATATCAGAAGTAACAGAATGGTGAGTATTGATCAAACGAGAATGAAGGAAATGTCAATATCCCTTTCTCCGAGATCTAACAATACTCACCATTCTGTGGACCCAGCCTCCCAGCCCCACGGAGGCAAGCCATAGTTTTCTCTTGTTTGGTGGCTATGCAAACAATATGAGCTCTATGGTAAACGGGTACTCGGCAGTTGGGAGCCGAGTACCCGGTTCCCAGGAGTCGGTAAAGCTTTCTAAGTCTATAATCCTAGAGCCGCTGTCAAGGCCAGCTGTATATCAGAAGTAACAGAATGGTGAGTATTGTTATATCTCGGAGAAAGGGAAATTGACATTTCCTTCATGCCACTTGATAGTTCACTTTTCCTTTCCTTTAAATAAAAGTGGAAATACAAGTTTGTTGGTAGAATTTATCTCCATTTTCCCAGAATAACCAGAGTATGCTTAGGCCGTTGTTATTTGACAGTTTAGCATGACCAAGTATCCAAAAATGGACAGGCTAAATGCAGAAATTATTTATTATTACTTAATCGCTTTCAGGCACAGACACATCAAATTTCATGTGATATACCTGATAGAATTTGACAGCGGGGATGATTAAAAAGTTTGCTAATACAGAAAATTAAAGGCTGACATGTTGGTATTTTTCTTTTATGATGCCAATAATTAAAATACATGCTTAATTATTTAGCCAAAAAAATATAGACGAAGGCGGGTCATGCTAAACTAACTATAAACTATCAATGACCATAATAAGTGGGTATTTGTGATATATCCCTAGGCCTGTATAAACAAATATTCTCATTGTGCAATTTATTTCTTTGATGTTGTCGTATAATTTTTTGTGTCTCCTGTCCTCTCAACCGTTGATGAGTTTCATCTTTTTTAACCCGTTAACACTCATATCAGCCAAAAACTGCTTCTGAAGTGGTCTTGAGAAATGTCCATTTGCAGACCAAAAGAAGATTATTTTTTAAAATTTACCACTGGAATGACTGGCTCGATAATCGAGCCAGTCATTCCAGTGGTAAATTTTCAAAAAAAGTCTTTTATTGGTGTGCAAATGGACAATTCCTGAGAAAATTGAAATTTTCTTGAATAAATTTGAGGGTCAAAGGGTTAATACTTTTTGTTTCAGCTGGAATTACTGATGTTATTATTGAGTGATGGCTCTGCTTGTGATGATGATGAAGCCAGTATGCTTCGCTGGTTCACTGAAATAAGTGCTCAATTGAAGGATGGTAAGTCGGTGGTGATCTTTTAAGTCAATCTATTCAAAACACGCCTCTGCAGTACTTTTGAGGATTTTCCATTTACAGAGTATTTTTGAAAATTTACCCCAGGAATAACTGGCTCGATAATCGAGCCAGTCATTCTGGTGGTAAATTTCCCCAAAAATATTCTTGTAGCTTTTAAATAAATATTCATTGACAAATGTCTTCCTGAATAAAGAATGAAATAAGTCTTAGTTTATTCACGGCCAGGTGAAAAAAAATTTTATTTTGGCGTTTACAACAGTCATGTACATATTCTAGATGTAGGAAAATAGAGGGGATTTCTAGCTATTCTCCAGCCATTTCTAGCTATTCTCCAGCCATTTCTAGCCATTCTCCATCCATTTCTAACTAAGACCCATGAACCTTTGGTACATGATGAAATCAATTTGAAACTTTGAAGCCTGAAGTCGCAGTCTAATCTAAATGTAAAGGTAACTATACCGGTAGACTGTTGAATAGTTTGAAATTAATTTGACTACAGGTTATTGCTCCTTATTAAATTACTATTTTTAGTTTCAAAATATACCACATTATTAGCTCACCTGGCCTGAAAGGCCAAGTGAGCTTATGCCACAGCGACTGTCCGTCGTCCGCCCGCCCATCCGTCGTCCATCAACTTTTCCTTTGAATGACTTATTCTCAAGAACCACTAGGCCAATTTCAATTATATTTGGCAGGAAGCACCCTTAGAGCATAGAGATCCAAGTTTGTTCAAACGAAGCCGATCGGACAATTTAGCAGGTGACCATCTTGGATTTTGGCCGATTTTAGGAAACGGCTTTAAAAATCTTCTCCGAAGCCGCTCGGGGAATCGATTCAAAACTCATGAAACATCATCTAGGGAAAGAGGTAAGCCAAGTTTGTTCAAGAGGACTTGATTGACCAAATGGTTTGGTGGCCATCTTGAATGACCTAGTTTTCCCGAAAATAACTTCTCCAGAACCACTGAACGGATCGGGCCAAAATTTGAGAGATATGGTTAGGGACTAAGGGCCATTAAAGTTTGTTCAAGGGAAGTTGATCCATTAAAAAACATGGCCACCGTGGGCCACTCAAAATGTAACGTGTTTTGCGGCCATATTGGATGTCTTTATTTGATGGATTTTGAGGCCGAAATTGGTTCTGTATATGTGTTTTGGTATTCTGAGCTCAAATTTGCCATTTTTGAAACTGTCAGATAAATGGTTTGATGGCCATCTTTGATTATTTTCCCACCAAAGGCGCCCATACTAAAGCAATCGGGAAATTTAAAATGTCCTCTTCTGTAGAACTACTAGGTCGATTTCAATTGTATTTGGCAGGAAGCATCCTTACGGCATAGGGGTCCGAGTTTGTTCAAATGAAGCCGATCGGCTAATTTGGCCAATGTCTTTAAAAATCTTCTCCGAAACGGCTTGGGGAATCGATTCAAAACTTATGAAACTTCATCTAGGGAAAGATGTAAACCAAGTTTATTCAAGATGACTTGATTGACCGAATGGTTCGGCGGCGAAATCTGGGAGATACGATTAGGGACTAAGGGCCATTAAAGTTTGTTCAAGGGAAGTTGATCCGTCAAAAAAACATGGGTGTCATGGGCCAATCAAAATGCAGCCATATTGCACTTGCGAAAATGTCCACAAACTCATTTAAAAGACTACTAAACCACCCACCAACAATTTTGACAAAAATTGATGGTGCTCCATGTGACCGACACAGGCGCCTTGGCCTCTTGTGTTTATTAAATTGTACATTCATCAAAAACTTTCATGAAGGACTTTTCGACTTCTAGACAGACTTACGTCATTTGATTATGACATCAGATGCTTTAATGAATCTAAATCTGTATCTGGAGCTGTTCATAAATGTAGAATACACTGCATACAACCATAGCAACACATCTGTGCATCGGGACAAAAAATGTCATGCAACATAAAGCCATTCTATTATTGGCATAGTAATACCTCATTGGCTGGTAATTGATAGAAGGAATGTAGGAATCCAGTTTTAGCCGTGCCCCATCCATCTGTAGCTAAGCTCCACGGACACTTCGCCCGTATTTCTATCCCTGAACTCCCTGGTTATCAATTTCCAGAAAACTATACAGATAAGCTGTTGAATATTTTGAAACTAATTTGACGGGGTGTTTTTGCAGCATATGGCAGCAACAGTGCCCAGTCAAATTCGTTTCAAAATACTCAACAGCATGTTTATTAAATAGTAAAGACATACGATTCGTACAACATGGCAGACTTTTCTGAAGGCAACTACCCCTCCCCTACTCTAATGCACACATGCCTCTGCCAGTCACAAGGGCAAAGGAGACCAATTCAAATCTTTTCACATCAGCTCTCAGATATCTGACTGGACTACATATCTTTATGATCAGATGTGGCAGTCACCACCATTGGCACACCCATGCTTGTTATAACCCTTACTGTATCACCTGCAGATGACAGGAACCTGGACATTTTTTGAAAATGATGTTGCTGAGAGATGTTGCTGCCGTTCAGCACTAATGTTTTCGAAATCAATAAATTTACTAAGTTCACCTGTCATGATTAATTCTACTGAAATGCAATGTCTCTCCAAAGCTTCCCTGTATATTTTTCTTGTTGATTTCAAATCTAACAATTCAATTTTTAGCCATGGACAGTAGCTCAATAGAACGTCATGCCCCTTAGTTAGTTAGTTAATTAGTTGGTTTCCTGTTTGGTTCAGTCAGTCACAAATTAAGTTTATTTTGGGTCATCAATAGTTTTTCATATACAGTAATCAAACTTGGTGCTTAAAGCTTATCATGACATCACAAAAATAGAAGCTACATGTTGTGTACTATGCAAAAAATATATATGGACGTATACCCTTAAATCCAACCAGGTGAGGTATCGCCATATTGTTTGCATTTCACCTTCTCTGGGCATTTCCAGCACACCTGCCATTGCTTAGTATAAAGGATGCCCCCAAATCCCGAAATGGCAGCAGTCGGGCATTGACCGTATATGTGAAAAGAACACAGACTGAGATTTATATCAGTCATTTATTTCATGAAACACACATGGATTCCACCACTGAAGACGTTAGAATGATAAAGAAATGTTTAGACACACTCTCAAAGCTATAATTGACCAATACTTATTCAAAACTAATAAAATACAGGTCCTATTTCTTCAAAATAATCTACCTATATCATGGCTATATGTACTTTCTTGTCAGTCTCCATTTGCACAGACTACGTCATTGGCCAGGATTCCTTTTTGCATGGAAGTTTGGGGTAATTTTATTCAGCTGCTATTATTCTAGTTAGTGAATGAATGCTATGTAGAATAACAAAAGAAGGTCAATGTGACTGACTTTTTATGATTCACCCACACTTTTATTTCTTTATGTATTTCTCAGTGACAGCAGACTCATTGGAGGTAACATCTTCTTCTGGTAAGCTGAAGAATGTGCCGAAGCTGATGATTCTACTGAGAGAATGTATGCTAAGCCAGCGCTGGCCCGAGGTAGCACATATTGTACGAGTGCTGACTCTGGAGCCCTTCAATACGTCATACTCAATATGGAAGGTAGTGATGACAACTATATATACTATGTTTGTGCGATTATCTACGATTTAAGAATAATCATGATTACTCGATTAATCAATCTGGGTACACATTACCCAGATAAATAACAACAAAGACAAATCAGTGACGAAAGCGGCAATGTTATTTAGAAATGTCCATTTGCCGTCCAAGGGAAGACTATTTTTGAAAATGTATTACTAGAATGCCTGGCTTGAAGAGAAGAGCTTTTTTTTTTAATTTACCACTGGAATGACTGGTTTGATAACCGGGCCAGTCATTCCAATGGTAAACTTTAAAAAATAGTCTTCTCTTGGTCTGCAAATGGACATTTTCTGTGAGAAAATTGAAAATTTTTTAACAGATTTGAGTGTTAAAGGATTAAGGGTTGAAATTAGTACTATATTTACATATATGTTTATAACGCCGTAGGGCCGGAGCTAATTTTTGACAATCTCATCCCGATCTGTGGATGCTGAAGGTTGTCATAAAACTGAATTAGTGTGTCCAGTACCTAGTAGCTCTCTTTCACTAAACTCCAGGTGGTGAAGTTGTATATCCGATGACAGAATTTGTATGGCTCCAGTGTTTCTCATGGCATCTAAACTTTGGATGACCCAGTGACCCTCACCTAGAAATAAATCTAGGGGTCCCAAACTGAAATCTGGGGGTCTCAAATTGAAATCTAGGGGTCTCAAACTGAAATCTGTGGGTCTCAAATTGAAATCTGGGGGTCTCAAATTGAAATCTGGGGGTCTCAAATTGGAATCTGGGGGTCTCAAATTGAAATCTGGTGGTCTCAAATTGAAATTTGGGGGTCTCAAATTGAAATCTGGGGGTCTCAAATTGAAATCTGGGGGTCTCAAACTGAAATCTGGGATTCCCATGCAGTTTTTCTCAGCCACGCTAAAATGAGAGAGTACCATATCCTCACAGCTACATGTGTGAATTATGGGGCTTGTTCAATGTTAGGTTTTGTGGGTATGTTTCTGCAAAAACCTATAAACCTAATAAGCATTTAACAATCATACAAGATTTTCTGGGGTCCCAACGGACCCA
Organism: Chaetoderma sp. LZ-2023a; assembly: GCA_034401795.1. Taxonomy (NCBI): domain Eukaryota; kingdom Metazoa; phylum Mollusca; class Caudofoveata; order Chaetodermatida; family Chaetodermatidae; genus Chaetoderma; species Chaetoderma sp. LZ-2023a. The sequence goes on from CM067373.1 coordinate 152,873,676, forward strand.
GTGCCACAACTTTTGAGGGTCTCATGTTGCATTTTCGTGGTCTATGCCGAAGCTCTGTATAGCTCCTCTGCATTGCACATCCCCCTAGTACCGTATTTCGCTTAATAGTAGCCTATGCTCTAATAGAAGCCCAACCCCTAACTTTGACATATGAGCTTCAATGATTTCTTAGCAGTTTCAAAATGGCAAAACTCTGTATTAGAAGCCCACCCCCTAACTCGGCAGACTGTATAGGAAAATTTTTCTTAGGATCAAATTTGTAAGAATAGCGTGTATAATAACAACAATCGTGTCACAGGGTGTGTCCACTTCAGACCGATCTCTGCCCTGATACATTCCCGGCCCCTCTAGAAGTCAATACAGGCCTCGGATTTGTAAATCTCGACCGCCTATTAGATTAAGTTTATTCCACACTTTTATAGTCAAAATGCGCATAAAACAGTCTTGGCGTGATTAAATACCTTCCTTATAAATATATTTTAAGACCAAATTTATGTACCAAACAACAAGCACGGGAGAAAATGCTCATCAATTTTGTAACGCTGATCAACATTAAATGATCCAAATTGAATTCTTACGAACGACAATATAGCCGGCTTCTTAAGCTGGCGAGCCAGCGGTTCTTGAGATGGGAGGCATCATGTTCTCGCGAGATATTATACGCTAACGGGAGTTTATCAAATGGGTACCCGTTTTTTAAGATCAGTATAATACTCAGTTCCTATCGCGCAATGATAATATATAGATGTTCCGAGTCCCCGATTCCAAAATATTTATGTCCGAGTACTCGCTCTAAAATAAGCTCTTCAATTGGAGGCGAATCACGTGATTTGTATTTTTTCACGACGCCATTTTATCTCAAATTGTGGATTAATTTTGATGTAATAAACAAGCTTTATTAAAGGATATGCAGTATTTAGGTGCTCAAATCAAATAATTTCACTTCCCCAGTGATGTTTTGAGGTATACATTAAACATAGGCATAGGCGGTGGGAATTTTACGGGAGAAAATATGTTGAATTTCTGTGGTATCAATTTTAGAAAACTTTTTTGGGAAAACTCTGTAATATAAGCCCCCCCCACCCCCTTTCTCAGAGATGTTTGGTTGGAAATTGAACACCTCTTGTCCTAATAGAAGCCTAGGCTCCTATTAAGTGAAATACGGTAGCTCATTTTGATGAGTTGTATCTGATGTTGTTGTAGAATTTTGTGCTTTGTGTGTGAATGGTCATGTATCCTGATCGTAACCCTTTAATGGCCGCTGTTATGGTCTTGTGGAATGTCCATTTACAGGCCAAGAGAATACAATTTTTGAAAATTTTACCACTGACATGACTGGCTCGTTAACCGAGCCAGTCATTCCAGTGATAAATTTTCAAAAATTGTATTCTCTTGGCCTGTAAATGGACATTCAATAAGAAAATATTTTTAAAATATGACCAGATTTGACCATTAAAGGGTTAAGTATGCATTTTGTCTCTCCCATAGATATTTTTGCTTCATTAACAGAGTGATCAGGTGGGATTTATCACATCCATGGATTAGCAGCTTGCTGTTGTTTGGTTCTGTATGTAGGTTTTGTAACTGTGTATGTATTTTGCAATCGGCAGTCGTGGTTTGAGTCGAGACATTTTACAATGGTGGAATCCAGTTTTAACTATGCCCCACCCATCTCTAGCTAAGATCCACTCATGCTTTCCCTGTGTTTGGATCAATTGATCCCTGCACTCTCTGACTCTCAATTTCCAGAAAACTATACAGGTAAGTTGTTGAATATTTTGACATTAATTTGTCTGGCCCAGTCAGATTAATTTTAAAATATTCAACTGAGTGTTTATTAAATAGTAAAGACATACAATTCGTATAACTTGACTGCTATTAAGCATTTATGATGGACTAAGTCACGTCATTCATGACGTTATTGATTATGACACCAGCCTACATGTGATGTTGTTGATTATGATGTCATGATTGACGGAGAAACTGAATTCATCAATTATACATGTGTTGTTTTTCAGACTGGCACACAGCAGATGATGGTAGACGAGGCTAACAGTCCACTTCTGGAACTAGTGATTGCGTAAGAAACTTAAGAGTTTTTCACGATCAATTGTATTTTATGTTTTGTATGCAACAATATTTATGAATTTATTTTCTGAATTATTTACAAGTTTTGAAATTTTGAGTTTTATTATCAGTACTTGAAATTAATCATTTAACTGTTTACCACTCAAAACAGCCGAAAACGGCTTCTGAAATTCTCTTGGGAAATACAAGTCAAGAGAAGACTATTTTTGACAATTTTACCACTGAACTACCTCCAGTTTTCCAGTGGTAAGTTTTTAAAAGTAGTATTTTTTTAAAACACATTTTTCAAAGGCCACTGCCGTAGCTGTTTTTGGCCACTTGAACAATAGACCATTCCGGTTTTAGCTATGCCCCGCCAATCTCTAGCTAATCTCCACCCACACCTCGCTCATGTTGGGATCGATCGATCTCTGAACACCCTAACTATCAATTTCCAAAAAACTACACAGGTAAGCTGTTGAATATTTTGAAATATCAGTCAAATTAGTTTCAAAATATTCAACAGCATGTTTATTAAATAGCAAAGAATTACAAAGACATACAATTCATACAACGTGTCAGACTATTTGAGATTTGATGACTGTCTATATGGAATCCTTTGTGACATAATGATTGTGATGTCATCATACACACGCTGAGCTGATTATGACATCATACGAGATCAGATGATGGATGGATACTCTGGAAAGGTGAATTAAAGTGTTACATTCCTATTTATATGAGAGATGGTGTAATTTTGAAAATATTATGTTGCTGTAAGCTTCTTAGAAATAGCATGTTAGACTTGATGGGGGGGGGGGGGTGTTCCAGATTTTTGCTCCATCAATTTTCCTTAATATTTGGAGGAGTTATGTCCCTTGCAGAGAAGTATGTGGTGAAGATATGGACCTTACTTTGGCTTAAGCTACATTTAAACAAAATATGGAATAAAATAAAATTGTATTATTGTGTAATTCCTTGTTTATATGGAGCGAATGGCAAATGACATATTGTTATTACTTTTCCATCGTCTATCTTGAGTTTTGATAAGAAATGTTTGGAAATCAAATTATAAAATTGGTCCAACATGATCATGATGTATATTTTGTGCTATGGAAACAGTCCAACCTATTTCAAGTCCATGATAAGTTTTACAACTGTTGTTTATTTTTAAGACAATTGAAGAAGCTGAGACGTCTTAATGGAAAAGAGGTTGTGTTGGATTACATCAAGTATTTGATTGTACACGGCAGAACAAATGATGCTAGGAACACCTCAAAGGTAATATACAGTTTAAATAACAAGTGTACAGGTTTATTCAACATTACAATTCTGTGTTAAATATTTTTAGATTAATTTGACGGCTTTTAGAAGGTACCTACAACAGCCCATCAAATTAGTGTCTGCATAGTCCATAGTGTACATTTAACTACTTAGTCGCCATCATCAAATCTCAAATAGTCTGACACGTTGTATGAATTTATAAGTATGAAATTTGTAAATCTTTCCTATTTAATAAACATGCTGTCGAATATTGGTTGTAATGCAACTCACTTGTAGCGCAACTTCTCTGAAACCGTTAGACGGAACTCAACCAAGTTTGGTATGTGAGTTACCCATATCAATCTGGAGTGGATGAGCACATTTATATTTGGCGCCGCCCCCTTTGGGTCGGCGGATGGGGGTCAAAAGGTCAAGAAATTAATTGTAATGCAACTCCTCCGAATCTGTTTGATGGAATTCAACCAAATTTGGTATGTGAGTTACCCATATCAATGTGTAGTGGTTGACACATTTATATTTGGCCTCACCCCCAGGAGTGGGTGGGGTGCGATCCAAACGTCATGAAATTGATTGTAATGCAACTCGATTGTAGCGCAACTCCTCTGAAACCATTAGACGGAACTCAACCAAATTTGGTATGTGAGTTACCCATATCAATGTGGAGTAGATGAGCACATTTACATTTGGCCCGCCCTTTTTTGGTAGGGGATGGGGTCAAAAGTTCAAGAAATTAATTGTAATGCAACTCCTCCAAAACTGTTTGACGGAATCCAAACAAATTTGGTATGTGAGTTACCCATATCAATGTGGAGTGGATGAGCACATTTACATTTAGCCCCGCCCCATTTGGATGGGGGTCAAAAGGTCAAGAAATTAATTGTAATGCAACTCCTCCGAAACTGTTTGACAGAATTCAACCAAATTTGGTATGTAAGTTACCCATATCAATGTGAATGCATGAGCACATTTACATTTGGCCCCACCCCCAGGAGTCGGTGGGGTGCAGTCCAAGTGTCAGGAAATTAATTGTAATGCAACTCCTCTGAAAAGATTGAACGGAATTCAACCAAATTTAGTATGTGAGTTAACCATATCAATGTGGAGTAGATGAGCACATTTGCATTTGGCCCCGCCGCCAGCGGGTGGGGGATGAGGTTAAAGGGTCATGAAATGCAATCAATATGATTCTGGAGTGCAAAAAGACATTTACATTTGGCTCCGCCCCAGGGTGTGGGTTGTGGGGGTGGCGGTCAAAATTTGGCTCCGCCACAGGGTGTGGGTTGTGGGGGTGGCGGTCAAAAGTTAAAAGCAGTGAATGTGGGGATTTGCGATGACGCGTCATTGACCGATCAATCTAGTGTTCAAAATATTCAACCATACATTTTATTTTGTCTTGGATACACGTTAAGTTATTTCTGAGCTTTACTGTTGATCTCATGATTTTGTAGGTCAATAAATCGTGAGAGGAACTTTAACAGTCTGCATTGATCTTGTGAAACTCCAATATAATGCAGACCAATAGAAAACTATTTAAAAAGATTTATGACTCGATCAATAATCGAGCCAGTCATTTCAGTGGTACATTTTCAAAAGTAGTCTTTCCTTAGTGTGGAAGTGGGCAAGTAATAAACATAGGTGATTTTCTTGATCAATGACCATGCTTGACCATTGTAGAATTTAAGTAGTAAGAACGTGTCCAGTCACATTACAGTACAACTCATAAATAACAAAATGTTTCCAAAACAAAAACAGAAACATGTTAATTAGTAAGAAATGTTTTGTTTAATATTTACCCACGTCGCTAAGACGCAGTGGTATATGCGAGCATAGAGTGGTGCTTCCTCCTGTTGTTGTTGTTGTTGTTATTGTTGTTCGTAAGACACTTTTGAATAACTGATTCTACTGGAGGGATCTTCTCCCGAGCAGATATGTAAATTTTGGGGTATAAAACGCAATATCAACAACTTTTAGCAACAGTTTTAAAAATAGAATTTTTTACACCTTCTTCAATAACTGATTCTACTGGTGCAATCTACTCCAAACCTGGTTGGAAACTTACCCATGTGGTCCCCAAACACGTATGCCAATTTTGTGGCTAAAGGGTAAAACGCAACCGCTTTCAGCAACATTGTTATCAAAATAGACATTTTAAGCGTTTTTCAATAACTAATGGAGCGATGTTTTCCGAACTTGGGTTGATATGTCTCTGTGGGGGTCCCGAAGATGTATGCCAATTTTACAGTAAAAATAAATAAAACAAAACCGCTTTCAGCAAAATTGTTTCTGAAATAAACACTTTACTTTACAGGGGCCTGACTGAAAAATCTATCAACGACACAGGTATTGGACAAATTTGTCCGTGTTTGAACATAATGGACCTTTCCGGTTTTAGCCATGCCCCGCCCATCTCTAGCTAAGCTCCACCCACACCTCGCTCGTGTTGGGGTCGATGGATCTCTGAATACCCTGACTATTAATTTCCTAAAAAATACACAGGTAAGCTGTTGAATATTTTGAAACTAATTTGACTGGGCGCTGTTGCTGCCCGGTTGCTGCCTTAGGCAGCAACAGCGCCCAGTCAAGTTAGTTTCAAAATATTCAACAGCATGTTTATTAAATAACAAAGAATTACAAAGACATACAATTCATACAACGTGTCGGACCATTTGAGATTTGATGATGACCTATATGGAACCCTTTGTGACGTTGTGATTATGACGTAATCATACATGCGCTGAGCTGATTATGTCATACGATTTCTGATGATGGATGGATGCTCTGGAAGGGTGAATTGGATTGGAAGACATTGCGGCTGTCTTCCAATTCAATTCTGCCAGATAAAGTTTTTAATTAAACATAAATGGACATATCCATTTCTAATCACAATCTTGCTTCCTAGGGTGCATAGTAATTTCAATAAAATATTTGTGTTCAACCATTGTAGATGTTCCGGCGTGTACATCGTCTTGGAGAACAGGCACAGATCTGTGAAGGCATTGATGACCAGTATAAAGCATACCAAGGCCTGCTGGCTTATGTTGAATGGCTGGCTGAGAAGAAGAAAGCTGAACAAATGGAACAGGACGTTGATGGTAGATTTTCTTCGTCATGATTGTTAAAATATAGATGTATTTTTAACAGGATACTCTACTCTATTTTTAGCTCACCTGGCCCGAAGGGCCAAAGAATGGCTGGTAATCATTTAAAGCGATACTCCTCATTAACGGCGTGTTCCATTGGTCATCTTGTTCTCCAAAATGACATCTCAGGAAGTGCTGTATGGATCAGGTTGAAACTCATTAGATTTAATTTCATCGATAACTAAGGGTGATTGAAGTTTGTTCAAGAGAACTTGATCCTTGATAAAACATGATTCTACTTCGATCAATACTCACCATTCTCTTACTTCTGATATACAGCTGGCCTTGACAGCGGCTCTAGGATTATAGACTTAGAAAGCTTTACCGACTCCTGGGAACCGGGTACTCGGTTCCCAACTGCCGAGTACCCGTTTACCATAGAGCTCATTCTTGTTTGCATAGCAACAAGTGCAATACATGCTTTCTGCATTGAGGATTTTAGTGTTTTTTTGTGAAAGAAAATCTAAGTCTTTAATCTGTAGTGATAGTTTGTGTGTTCTTGAAAAGGATTAACTAAAGGATACAATGGAGAATACCGCCGAGGATAACCAGGTTGTATCATTCTTTATTATCCATAGTTAAAAGACTTAGGTCTCTAAATTTCGCTGTGTCGCATGTTCCAATTTCTGACCCCATAGAATCTGGGACGTGTGCTAACAACGATATATGCCAGACGATCGCCTTTTTTAACCCCCAACAGGCGATCGGCAGATATGAAAATAGGTGTTTGCTACGGTATTTCTAACACGAATATCGGCTGACGTCGTTCTCCATAGGATCCGAGCGGGTGACGTCACACCCGGTCGCTCGGATGTTTATGTGAAGAAATTTTTTCATTAATTCGTGCATCTTGTTCTGGGTGCTGCGTACTAAAAAATGGTACCGGAAACTTTAGAATGATCAAGTTTACGTGCGATCACGATCGGTTTGCAATGATCGGTGGTTTCAAAATTCTTGAGTAGATGCGTGGTCTGCGGTTTTACCATGTGATACAGCAGTTTGTTATACATTTTGTTGTTTTCTTCACATATCGTGCTGCTTTCGTTAGGAGTATAATTTATATTGATTAGTAAATATACCCCGAATGCTATGCGATATGATTCCTGGAGCCATTACACATCCTGGAAGATCTATTATGGGTGTGTTTAATGCCCGCCTCGTTCTTGTCGTCATAATCAATGCGATCTTTGTTGTAATGTGGCGGGGTGGGGTGCGGGAGGGTTACAGTTAATTTATGAGTCAAATTATTTGAAAATTAATTGTCTGCCTTCCATCCGGGTCTCGTTCCGCTTGTTTATTGTAGGTTTGTGCTTATTTTGTAGGCCAAGCCAGCCCCGCCATCATGTGACGAATGCCATAAGTTTGTCCGTGTCGTGTTCAAGGACCATGTCTGTTTTAGGTGTTCCCTTTGTAATATTGATCATAGGTGTAATGTTTGTGCAGTGTGGTCCGTTGAGATGATGGTTAAGTTCCTTGCCCAGAAGGACTTGGCTGGGTCTGACGTGGGGTCAGGCGGTCTGAGAGTAAATCGTGGAGCGCCCGGTTCGGCCGGTGGGGGTGCTCCATGTCCCCAGCTGGAGATGGCACCGCCGGCGTGGTTTGGTCCGGCTATGCAGGGTTTTCTGCATAGCGTTCTTCCCACGCTGGTGTCGTCCCTGGTACCAAAGGTTGGGGGGCAGTTTCTCCCCATGCCTGGTACGGATCCTGTCCTCGGACAGGATTCTGGACTGGTTACCGAGGGGGCCGTCTCGTACGGCCCCCCTGGCAGTCCCGTCTGGCTCCGGCCAGACGGGTTCTGTTTCTCTGTGGCCACCTCCGGGTGGTCCAGTAGCGGTGGGCGGTCCGTCAGGTGTGGGAGCCGTCCGCCAGGACGGTTCCATGGTTGACTCGTCTAGTGACGACTCTTCGGAGTCTGAAGACGAGGAGGCCGAGGAGGAGAGGTTGCTGCGGCCCGTGAAGCCGCAGGTGGAGAATATGGAGGTTGATTCCGTCCTGGACTGAACCGGCCTCCATTTGTCTGGTTTGGCGCAAGCCAGGGCAGCGGCTCCGCCTGTGGCTGACGCCAATCTGGTACCATGCACCGGTTCCGTGCGGCTTGGTTTGGCACCAGCCGTCACGGGAACGGGTGTGCCGGGCCGGGCGTGGTACTCACCTATCTCGCCTGGTCCGGCAGTCAGACGTGGGGTGCCGTTGGCGCCCGTGTCCGGCTATGGTTCCGCAACTGCTACGGGTCCGTACGGTTTTCCGTGCGGACCTACCCCATGGACCGGAGTGTTTCATGGGGTGGCGGCGGAACCGTGTGGTACCGGAGTGCCTGGCGTGTCAGCCGTGGCTCCTTGCCGGGAGGCCGTGGCTGGCAGGCCCGTGAGCACGTCAACGGGTGACGTGTTTGCGGGTGTGTCTTTATCGGAGGTAGATTGGTCAGAGGCTCTGGCGTGGCTAGCCAGGGTTGACCCGTCTGTGGTTTCGGCCACGGCCGATGAAGATGCACCCCGTCCGTCGGTTGCGTCGATCAGGACGGGGATTTTGCCCGCGGCCCGGATCCAGTCGGTGGGACTGGATCCACGGTTCATAGATTTGTTGGAGGTTATTTATAGCAAACAACTTATGACCAATGGTCAGCTCCCTGCGGCCTCCAGGGAGGTGCGGGCAAGATGTCGTATTCCGCGGGGGGAATACGACAGATATGGTGTAGTCCCGTCGGTCACTGAGGATGACCGATGGGTACTGGGCGTCCAGAGTGCCGTGGCGGGTGGCCCCGGTCCGGCACTTGTGAACAAGTCGCAGGTACACCAAGAAGAAGTCCTGTCCCTATGCGATGAGGGTGTGAGGGCAGCTATGAGCGCTGTCAACCACTCGTATCGTCTCCTTCAGTCGGTGTGGGCTGAAGCAGGGGCAGGCCACCCTGTGCCACCTGTGGCGCTTTCGTGTGTCAATGACGGCCTGGTGCTGTCTATGGACGCATTGGCAAGGGTGCAAGCGCGAGTGACGAAATCCAGGAGGCAAATGGTCATTGATCATATGCGTCCGGCTACGGCAGTCAGGGAGCGTCTTCTTGGGACGCCCCTGACAGGGCCTAGCATCTTTGGTGGCCAAGTGCGGGCCATCTTAGAGGATACCGCCAGTATCGCGCAGAATCAGTTAGCGGTAAACCTGCAGCTAGAGCTAGTGCGGCAAGCGCACGCACTAGGGGCTGTGGGGAAACCGCTAACGGGACAACCTTCAAAGAAGCAGAAGAAGCATAAGGGCAAGGCGAAAGCTAGGCCTGTTGCGACTTCTGCTTCAGCTGGGTTTTCGGAGCCGCCGCCGGCGAAGAAATCCAGGAAGGTTGTAGAGGCGCCTACCCTCCCCAATGTTGCTCCTGACCGCCCTAGAGGCGGGAAGGGCAAGGGGAAGGGTAAGGGTAAGGCCTCAAAGGGTGGACAGAAGGGGCCGAAGCGTACCTGAGGGTACGAAAGCTCCCTTCATATCCGCCTGGACCGCGCCTGTGCGACAGGAACAGCGGTGCCAGTTATACCCGTCGTGCCTAGAACGAAATGGTTCTCTCTCTCTCTCTCGTTAAGAAAGAGGGGGGAGCGGATTGCGAGCCAGACAACTCCGTTAGACGTCGAGGCGTCTATGGTGGGTGGAAGGCTCATGCGTTTCGGCGAGGCCTGGCGAGGTGTGACGTCAGACAGTCTGGTCCTGGGATGGTTATCCCAGGGTTACATGCCGGAGTGGTGGGACTTTCCACCACAAAATCTGTCTTTGGCACCTGTCTGGACACCCGTACCAAGGGAGCCAGACAAGTTAGAAGCCGTTCAAAAGGAAGTGTCGGGTTTGCTTCTGAAGGGAGCAATAAAACCAGTAAACCGAAACACTCCAGGCTTCTATTCAAACATGTTCCTTGTCCCCAAGAGCACAGGGGGATGGAGGCCCATACTCAATCTCAGGCCATTAAATTGGTTTATCCATACGCCTCGGTTCCAGATGGAAACGCTGAGGTCGGTAATGGCGGGATTGAGGAAAGGAATGTGGTGTGTATCGATCGATCTGAAAGATGCATATTTCCACATTCCTATGAATCGGAGTTGGCACAGGTTTCTGAGATTTGCGTTTCAGAATCAAGTATGGGAGTTTACAGTTCTCTCGTTTGGCCTGTCGACAGCTCCGAGGGTTTTCACAAGAGTGGTCCTTGCGGTGACAGCGTTTCTCAGAAAAGAGAACGTGGCGCTACACACCTACATAGACGACTGGCTGCTCAAAGCAGACTCGGCTGCCAGGTTGAACGTGGATACTGCTCTGACTCTGAAGTTACTTTCAGATCTAGGCTGGATAGTCAACGAGGAGAAATCCGAGTTGACGCCCACTCAACATTTCGTTTATTTGGGGATGCGATTCGACCTCGAGGAGGGCAGGGTTTACCCGTCAGAGCCCAGAGTGGTGTCTCTGTTAGCCATCCTCAAGAGTTTTCGAGTGGGAAACCACATTCAGGTGAGGCGGTTTCTTCAGATGCTGGGCATGATGGTCTCCATGGAGCAAGTGATTCCGTTCGCTGCTCTAATGCGAAGACCTATCCAGTTGTATCTGATGTCTCTGTGGAAACAGAGAACAGAACCCCTGTCAAAACTGGTGCCAGTTTTGGAGCCGATAATATCGCATCTTCTATGGTGGAAACAGCGTCAGAATCTCCTATTAGGGGTTTCGCTGCACCTACCCCACCCCCAGCTGTCCGTCTACACAGATGCATCGCTGGAAGGGTGGGGTGCCTGCCTGGGAGAACACCAGGTCTCGGGCACATGGACTCTCCCGGAGAGTCAGCTGCATATCAATCTGTTGGAAATGATGGCAGTGGAACTGGCGTTGGAAGAGTTCCTTCCGATGATCAGGGGCAAGGTGATATTGATACGGTCGGACAATTCGACAGTAGTATCATATATAAATCGCCAAGGCGGGACCAGGTCGCCCACTCTGTGTATCAGAGTGTGGCACTTGATTCAATGGTGCAGGAATTACTCGGTTGTTTTGAAAGCAGCTCATATTCCTGGCCGATTGAACATTCTGGCGGATGCTTTGTCTCGCAGACAGAGAATTCTGCCAACAGAATGGTCCCTCAACCCTCCGGTTCTGCGACGGATCTTCGAGCATTGGGGCAAACCCAACGTGGACTTTTTCGCCACAAAGGAAAATGCTCAAATCATGACATATGTCTCGCCGATTCCAGATCCAAATGCCGTCGATACAGATGCTCTGGCGATAAGCTGGAGAGGGATGCACGCTTACGCGTACCCACCCACCATTCTTCTACCGAAGGTATTGGTGAAGGTCAGGGAGGAACCCTGTCTGGTCCTGCTAATAGCGCCGTATTGGCCGAGCAGGGCGTGGTTCACGGATCTTCTAGATCTGCTGGTGGAAAATCCTGTGCAGTTGCCCGAGATTCCGAACATAATCTCCCAGGCCAAGGGACGCTTCCTACACGAGCGTCCCGAAATGTTCAAATTGACTGCGTGGATGTTATCAAACAACAGCGGCTGCGAGAAGGAGGTCAACCTTCAAGTCATATAACAACAAGGTTAACAGATTTGCAGACTGGTGTGAAGAAAAGGGTATTGATACCTTTCAATCCACTATTCAGCAAATAGCAGACTTTCTCTGTGAGCTGTTCTTTTCAGGACTAGCTCCCGTCACAGTTGCTGGATACAAGTCAGCTTTGGCATCAGTTATCCCTTGTCTAGCCAACAGGGATAGTCCAGAGGTGGCCCAGTTAAATGTGATGTTGAAGGGAATGAGCAATCTCCGACCGAGACAACCGGTAGTCATTCCAGCCTGGAGTCTATCTTTAGTGCTTAATGTACTGGCCAAGCACCCTTTCGAACCGTTGCGTTCGGCTAGTCTAAAGCATTTGACTCTAAAGGCAGTCTTTCTATTGGCAGCTTCCTCAGCTAGAAGGCGCAGTGAGATCCATGCGCTTTCGGCAGAGAGGAACCGATTTATTGTTTCTGGAGAAGGTCTGCGTCTTCTGCCAAGAGCAGAGTTTATGTCAAAGAACCAATCTTTGAGATATCCCGGCAAACCGATCATAATACCGAAGTTAACTAGGTTTGATCGTGATGCCAGTGTCTGGTGCCCGGTCCGTGCTTTGACTAAGTACAAGAAACGGACTGACTCGTTACGGTCGAACGATAGACATCTGTGGATCTGCCATAAAAAGCCTTATGGCACCGCATCCATGGATACTATCTCTCGTTGGGTGGTCGAATGCATTCAGACTACTCACGAGATGGCGACTGGGCACCAGGTGCAAGGTGTAAGGGCACACGATGTCAGAGGAATAGCCGCCTCGACCGCCCTTTACAATGGTGTTCCGTTAGAGGACATCATGGCCATTGCACAATGGCACTGTGAGTCCTCATTCACGGATTACTATATGAGGGATGTGTCAGACTCAGCCAATCCACTCGCTTTAGCTGTTTTGAAACGATAGTTAGTGACCACACTGCTCTTCACCCTTTTTTCACTTTGGTAAGAAAAGAACCTAAAGCAGGCATGGTCAGGCGAGAGGATGTCAACCAGATTGTGTCACTGATGGCCGAACCGGTGAATGGTTGGAGGCGGTACGTCTGAAGTCCAATTATCATAAGGTAATTCAATAGTGAGAGTTTTTTGTATTATGTATATGTATCATGTTCATTCATCTTATATATTCATGCTCATTCCCAGGCTAATACATGGAATATGCAGGGAGTAGTTAACCCTCTTGGCATATTTGTGTTTTCAGGCGACATACATGTTCGTTAGTTCTCTCCCTTTTCTTAGGAGGAAGAAGGGGGGGGGGGCCGTGACGCGAATGTGATTCGGTTCCGTGAACTTGACGGTCATTTTAGGTCTCCGTTAGTCAAGTTTGAAGTCTAAAATCTTTCTCCAAGGGGCAAAATTAGCATTTATGGCTTGCCCCTTCCCACCAGGTTACTGATCAAATCTGGTGTATATCAGAAGTAACAGAATGGTGAGTATTGATCGAAGGAGAATGAAGGAAATGTCAATTTCCCTTTCTCCGAGATCTAACAATACTCACCATTCTGTTACGGACCCAGCCTCCCAGCCCCACGGAGGCAAGCCATAGTTTTCTCTTGTTTGGTGGCTATGCAAACAATATGAGCTCTATGGTAAACGGGTACTCGGCAGTTGGGAGCCGAGTACTCGGTTCCCAGGAGTCGGTAAAGCTTTCTAAGTCTATAATCCTAGAGCCGCTGTCAAGGCCAGCTGTATATCAGAAGTAACAGAATGGTGAGTATTGTTAGATCTCGGAGAAAGGGAAATTGACATTTCCTTCATCGTCATGGACCAATCAAAATTTTGTGTCTGATGCCCAGATTGGATTTTTGTTTGTGTATTCATCGGTCATCATTAATTTCCCACTAAATATCGATTGTACTGAATTTGCAATTTTGTATTGTACGTCTTGTTACTGCTGAATTAAAAATTATGCCAATGGCTCAAATGTTAATGGTCCATGTGAGCGTTAAGGCCCTTGGGCCTCTTGTTTCTGATAGGTTATGGCATATAGATCGCATACCATTAACTTTGATATATATTACTCATTTTGAGACTTATTTAACCTTTTAACACTTAAATTTCTTCAGCAAAATTTCAATTTTCTCCTTAAAAATGTCTATTTACAGACCAAGAGAAGACTATTTTTGAAAATTTACCACCGGAATGACTGGCTCGGTTATCGAGCCAGTCATTCCAGTGGTTAATTTTCGAAAATAGTCTTCTCTTGGTCTGCAAATATAGGTTTCTCAAGTCCACTGCAGTAGCCTGTTTTTGGCTGATATGAGTGTTACAGGGTTAAGGGAAGTTCTGTTATTTGACAAAATTGATGTTGCCTTAACTTAGACTGTCAATCAAATTGCTCGAAACATCTTCAGCAACTGTTACTACATTGCCAATCCAATTATTTTGAGAGCAATTTATTGAAAGTTGTTGCACCAACAATTTTCGGTCGGATGGTTATCAAATTGTTAGCTGGATTAGTCTGATAACAATTTGATGGAAGGTTGTTGCTGGTATAGCTATCAATAATTGGCAGTCAATTTAAATAATTAGCCTACCACATTGCAATCTGTTGATGCCATGAATATCATCGAACTGAAATTTAATAAATAATTACTAATTAAAGGCAATGAACCTTTCCAGTTTTAGCCATGCCCCGCCCATCCCTAGTAAAGTTCCGCCCACACCTCGGTCGTGTTTGTATCGATCGATCCCTGAACTTCTTGACTATCAATTTCCAGAAAACTATGCAGGGAAACTTAAGGAAACCTGTTGAATATTTTGAAATTAATTTCACTGGGTGCGCCCAGTCAAATTAGTTTCAAAATATTCAATAGAATGTTTATTAAATGGTAGACATAAAATTTGTACAACGTGTCAGAGTATTAGTCGTTAAATAGAGAATCTGGAACGAGGTCACTTTTCATATCACTATTATGGACCGAGTTGAAAATTATCAATTTGCACGAGCTTTAGATGCTAAATTTTCAAAAATAGTCTTCTCTTGATCTCCAAATGAACATTTCTAAAGACCACTACAAAAGCCGTTTTTAGCTGATATGATGGTTAAAGAGTTAATGATCATACCAGCCAAGACCGGCCTCTGCTATGGTTGTATGGAATGTCCATTTACAGGCCAAGAGCATACAAATTTTGAAAATTGACCACTGGAATGACTGGCTCGATAACCGAGCCAATGATTCCAGTGATAAATTTTCAAACATTGTATTCTCTTGGCCTGTAAATGGACATTCAATAAGAAATTATTTAAATTTTCTTCACCAAATTTGACCATAAAAGATTTAATAGATGGACCCATTCCACTCCCATTTCAAGCGAAACTTCGCACAATTTGTAAATATGTTGGAATCAATTTGGAACTTTGAAACCTGAATTCCAAGAATATAAATTTCAAGGTAACTATACCGGGAAGCTGTTGAATATTTTGAAACTAATTTGACTGGCACAGCTCCCAGTTAAATTAGTTTCAAAATATTCTGCAGACTGCCTATTAAATTGTAAATTCATCAAGGGCGCACAATTCGTACACTTGTGACAGACGTTTTGATTTTTCTGACAGTACTACGTCATTTTGATTGTGACATCAGCTAACATATGGCGTATGTTATATTATGACATCTGATACTTAAGTGACAGATCAAATCCCTCTATTGCAAGAAACCACACATGAAAAATTGTGGTTGTTATTTTTTAAGCTGTACATTTTACCGTTCCACTACATAGTAATCCTGTTTTAAACACTTATCACGCTGTCAATAGTCTATCTTTTAAGCACTCTTATGTCAACAGCGCCTCAAAGCGCCCAGGATGCAACTCGTATCAATTAACCGTTTAATTGCCAAGATTTTTCAATAAAATTATAATGTTTGCAAGCCAAGGGGAAGACTATTTTTGTAAATTTACCACTGAATATCACAAAAATCACTTTCTTCCCTCAAGACAACTACAGAGAACATGCTTGACCAGGTTGACCACCAAAAGGGAAATTGTTAAGAAAATTTGAGTCTGATTAGCTGGCGTCGATTTGTAGGCCAAGAGATAAGTATTTTTCTAAATTTATGACTGGAATGACTGGCTCGGTTACCGAGCCAGTCATTCCAGTGGTAAATTTTCAAAAATACTATTCTCTTGGCCTGCAACTGGACATTCTTAAGACCATTGCAGTGCGAGTTTCTTGCCGACTTGACCATTAACGGTTACAGTGACACAATATGGATTAATGTGTCGATAGCAAAGTAACTGTGTACATTTTTCAACAATTTTGGTGGACGATCAAATTTGTTGAAAAATGAACACTAATTCATCTTTTAATTTAATTTAAAGATTAAAAAATTTGACATTAGAGTGGTACGGGTTAAGTTTTATCTCCTGTTTATAGAAGACACGTTTCTTTATCACTCATCTGGTTATGGCCATGAATCAAGCATGAAGTCATTTGCTGACAAAGCACTGATGGAGTTTGCGGCCATACAAGATAAGCCAGGCGTCTGGGATATATTTCTGGATAAGCAAGTTGAAGTAAGTATTTTATACGTATTTTGTAAGTCGGTTGTATTGCATAGAGAATCTCGAATGAGGTTTCATTTAATATCATTATTATCAACTGTGTTGAAAATTGCCACTTTGCACAAGCTTTGGAAAGTGGAAATTGATAAATTTTTACGTGTTTGATAATAGTTATATTAACCCTCGTATCAGCCAAAACGGCTTCTGTAGTAGTCTTGAGAAATGTCCATTTGCAGTCTAAGAGAAGACTATTTTTGAAAATTTACCACTGGAGTGGTAAATTTTCAAAAAGTCTTCTCTTGGTCTGCAGATGGACATTTTCTGAGAAAATTTGGATTTTCTTGAACAAATTCAAGGGTTAAAAGCATAAATTGATTCATTGAATTATTTTATTATATAGACAAAATTACATGATCGCACGCACCCACACACCCACCCACCCGCACGCACGCACACACACACACACACCCACCCGCATGCACGCACGCACACACCGCACATCAAAAGCATCCATCCTAAAATTAATGGGCATCTTCCACGCTACATGTCCGACCTTTCCATAAAATTTCATCAAAATGCTCCACGTATGGCACGTAGAAGGTAAGCTATCGACTGAAAACCAAAAATCTTGATGCATGCATGGAGGCTTGACAATCGGACGGAAAAAATATAATCCCCACCAACCCCTGATACAGGTAATAAAAATAAATATTGTGTTTTTGTGTTCAGTTGTTGGAGTACTATAACCGCCCTGATGATGCGTATAGCATCCTATGTCAGTACAGAGACAAGCACCAGGGCAATCCTAATGCACATCGTAATCTTTATCAGTTCATGAAGAAACATGAATATGCAGAAGCTGAACAGCTGGACATACTCAAAGTAAGGCATCGCATTCACATGTCAACGCTTGTAACAGTCTAATTGTCAAATTTACTAAAGAAATTTTTAATATTTGCCCATTAGCTATCTTACTGCCATGGCGACTGTCCATCCGTCATCCGTCAACTTTTCCTTTAAACCACTTCTTCTCAAGAACTACTGGGCCGTTTTAAATTATATTTGGCAGGAAGCATCCTTAGGGCATCTTGGATTTCGGCTGTTTTTAGGAAATGTCTTTAAAAATCTCCGAAACCGCTTGGGAGATCAATTCAAAACTCATGAAACATTATCTAGGGAAAGAGGTAAGCCAAGTTTGTTCAAGAGGACTTGATTGATCAAATAATTCGGTGGCCATCTTGCATGACCTATTTTACCTGAAAATGACTTCTCCAGAACCGCTCAAGGGATCGGGGCCAAAATTTGGGAGATATTGATTAGGGACTAAGGACCATTAAAGTTTGTTCAAGGGAAGTTGATCCGTAAAAAAAACATGGATGCCGTGGGCCAATCAAACTGTAGCATGTTTGGCGGCCATATTGGATTTTTTTATTTGATGGATTTTGTGGCCGAAATTGGTTTTATATATGTTTTTGGGTATTCTGAGCTCAAATTTGACATTTTGGCAACTGTAGGATAAACCGTTTGGTGGCCATCTTGGCTTATTTTCCTGCCAAAGACTCCCATACTAAAGCAATAGGAAATTTTTAATGTCTTCTCGAGAACTACTAGGCCAATTTCAATTATATTTGGAAGGAAGCATTCTTAGGGCATAGGGATCCAAGTTTATTCAATGAAGCCAATCAGCCAATTTGGCCGGTGGCCATCTTGAATTTTGGCCAATTTTAGGAAACGTGTTTAAAAATCTCCGAAACCGCTTGCAGAATCGATTCAAAACTCATGTAACATCATCTAGGGAAAGAGGTAAGCCAAGTTTGTTCAAGAGGACTTGGTTGATCAAATCGTTTCATTGCCATCTTGGATGACTTAGTTTTCCCGAAAATTACTTCTCCAGAACCGTTGAAGGGATCAGGCCGAAATTTGGGAGATATGATTAGAGACTTAAGCGCCATTAACGTTTGTTCAAGGGAAGTTGATCCAGCAAAATATATGGCCGCCGTGGGCCAATCAAAATGTAGCATATTTGGCGGCCATATTGGATTTTTTTATTTGATGGATTTTTGGGCATTCTGATCTCAAATTTGCAATTTTCGAAACTGTCGGATGAACGGGTTGCCGGCCATCTTGGATAATTTTCCAGCAAAAAGCTCCCATACTAAAGCAATGGTGAATTAAAAATGTCTTCTTGAGAACTGCTGGGCCGATATCAATTATATTTGGCAGGAAACGCCCGTAGTGCATGGAGATTTAAGTTTGTTCAAATGAAGGCAATCGGCCGGCGGCCATCATGGATTTTGTCAATATTTAGAAACATCTTTAAAAATCTTCGCCGAAACAGTTTGAGCGATTGATTTAACTCATAAAATATCATTTAGGGCATGAGCTGAAACAAGTTTGTTCACGGGAACTTGATTTGCTAAATGGTTGGGCGGCCGTCTTGGATGGCCTGGTTTTCATGAAAACAACTTCATCTCCAGGGCCCCTGAATGGATTTGGGAGATATGATATTGATGACTAAGGGCCATTAGAGTTTGTTCAAGAGAAGTTGATACATAAAGAAAAATGGCCTCTGTTTTCGTGTTACAAGTCTACTCCACTCATTAGAGTTCTATTTATTGTTAATGAACATTCTAGTTGAAATGCTTATGGTCCAGGTGAGCGATACAGGCCCCTTGGGCCTCTTGTTTCAATGGGCAATAACTCTGGACCTGCTGAATATTTTGAAAACAATTTGACAGAAAGTTGTTGGTGGCTAAGCCACCAACAACTTTCAGTCAAATTGTTTTCAAAATATTCACATATCCAGAGTTAAAACCCTATGGAAAATGTAGTCTGCAGAAATTCAACAGGCAGACATCAAATGATCATTCAATAACCAAATATTTAGATTTTGTCGACAAAATTTGACCAGTAAACGGTTAAGATGAGTGATCATAAAATTAGTCAGGAAAATCTAAATTATTGCTTAGTGAATGTTCATTTGCAGGATAAGAGAAAACTATTTTTTGGAAATTTACTATTAGAATGACTGGCTCGGTTATCTAGCCAGAGATTCCAATGTTAAACTTTCAAAAAATGGTCTTCTCTTGGGCTTTAAATGGACATTTCGCAAGACCTCTGCAAAGGCCAGATTTGGCGGTCTACATCATTTAAGGGTTAAAACTGAATGTAGTTGTATCATCGGATAACGGGTTTTCGAGGGTGTAAGCACATTTTCGGCGATTTAATATAAGAGTAGGAATTTTATCCAGAAATTTGGTCAATTTCGTAACTAGCAAACATTCACTGAAATAAAACATGCATAAAAATAAAAATAAACCCTAAAATAAACTTACTGCTTATAAATATCCACTACCTGGTCTACAGATACAATCTCAGTATTGCGTCATGTGTTTTCGAGGGTGATGTAATCGGGTAATTTCAACTTTAGTGAGGCGGTGAATTGATGTCATTTTCATGATTTGAGCAAAGGAGACTGTCACCGACAATAATGCTATAAGCTGGTCTGATACAAACACAGAAATTAATTTATACTTGTAAATCCAGATCAGGTGATATTCCGCTTTTCGTGATAACCGGGTAGTAGCAAATTTCAGACAATACATTTAAAAAGTTAAAATCATTGTTTTTCTTTTGGAAATCGGTAAATGTGGTATTGAAAATGAACATAAGTGTTTTGCCTACCGGAAAATAGAAAAAAATTATTGAAATTTTATCGTGTGGTAACTAGGGCCTGTTTGAATTGCCGTTGTGGGTAGAGAAAAATCCATCTAGATCTGAAAACTATGTAAGTACACCATGCCAGTTCCACGCTTCGGGAGAAATAAATTATTGCTATGGCAACAGATCTGTTATGCTACTCAGGACACTAACTAGCAGATGTCGTTGGACGCAAAAACTGGATTGATTTGTATCATTTCATTACGAGTTATTCTTATCATGGGTAAAAAGAGTAATAGTGAAAATACATGTTTTTCACTACACTGACATCAAAATGCATAAAATAATTACTTGTACTATGTGCATCTTTTAAAAATTTACACTTGTGGTGTAAAAATACTCTATCTATTTAATGACACATGATTTGTTGACGTGCACATGAAAACGTCAACAGTACATACCATCGAAATCACATGACCCTCGAAAACACCTTACTGGACGATATTTTACACTCATGTCACTGTCCATACGTCTAAGTGTAATACAAGGGATGCTTCTCTAGCTATGCCCCGGCCCTTTCGAGTTAAAATCCCATCCCTTTTGTTATGTGTTGGAACCAATTTAAATATGTTAAACCCTGAATTCTCAATTTCATGGTAACTATACATGTAAACTGATGAATATTTTGAAAACTAATTGGACCGTGGCGTTGCAGTGGCAGCAACAGGTCACAGTCAAATTAGTTTCAAAATATTCAACAGAATGTTTATTATATTGTCAATTCATCGAAGACATAGAATTAGCACACTGGTGGATATTGAGTTCTTCACTTGAGATGAAAATGGACTACAACAGAAGCAAGCTTTGTTGGCTAGCTTCTGCAGTGGTCTTGAGAAATGTCCATTTGTAGACCAAAAGAAGACTATTTTTGAAAATTTACCACTGGAATGACTGGCTCGATAACCGAGCCAGTCATTCCAGTGTTAAATTTTCAAAAATAGTCTAATCATGGTCAAGCAAATGGATATTTTCTGAGATATTTGAAATTTTTTTTGGAACAAATTTGGTTAATATACTTTTTAGGCTTACGTGAAGATGATTCCATCTGATCCGCTGGTGCTGGACTTGTGTCAGTGCTTACGGAAAACAGGTCAGTGCTTAAATATATTATTTTATCGGCAATATCCTGTTGTTCTTTACCTGAGAATACACCTTTCAGCAATAGAAGAATCCACCAGCCCATTTCTAGTTAAGCTCCGCCCACTTTTGCATGCGTTGGAATTGATTTGAAACCTAATTTCATAGAATCAAAATTTCAAGGTAACTATACAGGTAAGCTGTTGAATATTTTGAAACCTATGGCAGTAACAGCTCCTAGTTAAATTAATTTTTTTAATATTGAACAGAATCTCTATTAACAGTTTAATGGTCAAGCCGGCCAAAACCAGCCTTTGCAGTCGTCTTGAGGAATGTCCATTTGCAGACCAAGAGAAGACTATTTTTGAAATTTTACCACTGGAATGGCTGGCTCGATGACCAAGCCAGTCATTCTAGTGGTAAATTTTCAAAAATAGGTCATCTCTTGGTCTGCAAATGGACATTCAATATGAACATTGTTAGTTTTTCATCACAAAATTGGACAATTGCAGGGTTACGGCATAAGCACGGATCACTTGATCTGTTCCATCAACTCATTCTATCTCTTTATTGGGAGCTGATCAGATATATACATAGAGGATCTCAAATGAGATATTACTAAATGAGTGTGATAAATCTGATACAAAATGACGAGTGTGAGATTGTATTTATCACACAGATAGATGATTAGTTTGTATTTTCAAGTCAACCATTCTATAATAATGTTATTTGTCATATAACCAGGGCAATTTGGATTAAGAGTAATTTCAAATCCGAAATATTTTTTTGTGGCAAATTGGTCAGAACTTTTAGCAAGTGATGCGTCAGCGACGAAAATGAACAGCGCAAAATGGTGTGTTCAAACAGGTTTCAGGGATTAACTGTATTAGAAAATTGGCCAAATATCAGTTTATATGATAAATAGAATCTCAAACTCTGTCTCATTAACGGTTCATGCATGAGAGTTTTGACAAATACGCAACAATGTAGTGACAAATGCAACATCTAAAAATAATTTTTATTGGTAGTTTGAATTCTTTGAATGTTTCCTGCAGATTTATCGTCAGATTTCATGACTGCTAGTACATTTCACAATATGTTGTCAATAACAAGACAGTTACATATGTCATTGCTGCTAGGCAATGTGGCCGGCAAGTAGGTCAATCAGGTGCATTCTAATAACATTGTTTTCAACTTACATGACTATCGGGAGATAGGATATATAATGGTTTAACTGTCTGACTGATGCTAAGCCACCAACAACTTTCAGTCAAATTGTTTTCAAAATATTCAGCGTTATATCCCATGGAAAATGTAGCCTGCAGAAATTCAGCAGCCAGGCAGTTTATTAACGTTATGCATTATACGATGTCGTAGGCTGATGATACAGGATGTGTCTGGTATTCGACGAGTTTCCAGAATATTTGCCTTTCTATTGTTCTCTGCAGAAGACTGTAACCACGGCGATATTCTAACCTATCTCATGGCTGCCTTGGATTACCCACAGTGGTCGGACAAGCCCGTCATATGGGAGCAGACATTTCACACAGTGAAGCAGTGCACTCAACAGTAAGATATCACAGATGATTGGAATGAATGAAAAGAAGGATGCTTCAGAAGTTAGTCAATTTCCAATGGAGGATTCCAGTTTCTCAGTCAATCATGTCATAATCAACTATGTGACGTGTAGGATGTCATAATCTATTATGTCATGAATGAGTTCATCACGATCGCTTAATTGATGATGGACTAAGCATTGTTGTGCGAATTGTATGTCTTTACTATTTAATAAATATGCTGCTGAATATTTTGAAACTAATTTGACTGTGTTGCTGCCATAGGTGGCACATTAAAAAAAATAGTCTTATCTTGGCCTGCAAATGGACATTTCTAAACACCATTGCAGCTTTCATCCTTGATATGCATTGCCTGTATCACTCAACTGGAATTATTGGCCACTGGCACAAATGAACAAAACGAGATGTCCACTGGAAAAATTTAACAATCTAATTTCTGTGAAGCTTTAGTAATTTCTTTTACATCATTTATTCAGAAAATTCAAGGTGGCCGCCAAACACACTAAATTTTGATTGATCCATGGCGGCCATGTTTTTTTACATATCAATTTTCAATGGACAAATTTTAATGGCGTTTTGTCCCTAATCATATCTGCTAGGTCATCCAAGATGGCCGTCGAACCATTAGGTAAATCAAGTTCCCTTGAATAAACTTGTTTCAGGTCTTGCCCTAGATCATATTTCATGAGGTTTGTGTCGATCCCTGAAGAGGTTTCGGAGATTTTTAGACGTTTCTAAAAGTCGGCCAAAATCCAAGATGGCCACCAGCCAAATTGGCCGATCATCTTCCTTTGAACCAACTTGCATCTCTATGCCCTAAGGATCGTTCCTGCCAAATATAATTGAAATCGGCCCAGTGGTTCTTGAGAAGTCGCAGATGACGGATGATCGCCATGGCATCTCACTTGGCCAAGCTAATAATTCGTGATCAGTCAAAGCAATAATCACACAAGCCTAGCTTAAGCTACGTCATTCTGATTGCAGTTAACACGTGATATCAGTTAATACGTGATGCCAGTTAACACGCGGTGTCAGTTAACACGTGATGCCAGTTAACACGCGATGTCCATTAACACGCGATGTCCATTAACACATGATGTCAGTTAACACGCTATGTCAGTTAACACGCTATGTCAGTTAACACGCGATGTCAGTTAACACGCGATGTCAGTTAACATGCGATGTCAGTTAACATGTCATGTATTTGATTATGATGTCAGATACTCGAGTGACAGATCCGGATATATATTATACTATTGCTCAATATGTTCTTAATTTTTCCAGGTGTGAAACATTGTCTGTATTGAAAGCATCGTGGCAGGAAAGACAGAATTGGTGGCCTGAATTCCACTTTTCACAGCTCCATTCTACCTCCGACGGTATGATGTATAAACTTGCACTTGCAGTGGTGCTTATGGGTAAGCTATAATATATTAGAGCCGAGTGGATTGTGAAAAATCTGGATGTCATAAGGGGAAGTGATCTGTGATAGCAGAGGTTAAAATTAACATGAGTCTGAGGCTAGTAGAAATTGACCAGGGCGAGTACAATTTGTAGGTGACCAGCCTGAATGTAACAATTTCTTATGTTAACCCTTTAATGGTCAAGCTGGCCAAAAAATGCCATTACTGTGATCTTCAGAAATGTTGATTTGCAGAACCTGAGAAGACTATTTCTGAAAATTTACCACGAGCCAGTCATTCCAGTGGTAAAATTAAAAAAGTCTTCCCCTGGTCTGCCAGGAAATTTTGAGGGGCTATTATAGTATAACCTAGTAATCACTAGTCCTGCTATCTACATGTAATAGCTCAGCTGACTTAATTTCAAACCATGGAGAGGGTGTCAAGACTGAAAAACCTGGGAATCCAGATAAATCTGGAAGACTACAATCTCTGGTATGTACATGCTTTAGTGTACTGACGTGTGTGCTCGGGTAGTGAGTGCGTGCATGCGTCCTGAGAAGTGTTCATATCCAGGCCAAGATAAAAATATTTTTTGAGAATTGACCATTGGAATGACTGGCATTGGAATGACCATTGATTTCAGCGGGAAATGGACCTTCAGGTTTATACATCCATCATATGATGTCATAATCAACTACGTAATGTGTAGGATGACATCATAATCAATTACAGAACGATTGACTCGATTTAGTCCTTATTAAACCATTAATAATTTGACACATTGTATGTCTTTGCTATTTAATAAACATGCTGTTGAATACTTTGAAACTAATTTGACTACACCCAGTCAAGTTAGTATCAAAAGTTTCAACAGCTAACCTGTATAATTTTCTGCAAATTGAGATTGAGAGTCCAGCGATCGATTGATCCCAGCACGAGCGAGTGAGGTGTTGGTGGAACTTAGCTAGAGATGGGTGGGGCATAGCTAAAACTGGAAAGGTCCATTTTCAACAGCTTAACCGTGAGCAATTTGCGGAAGATATGTGATATTCATTGGTCTGTGCGTGTGCTAATTTCGAGGTATGACTAGAATAAAATCAATGTATTAACTATCCATAGAGCCACATGGACATTCCGAAGATGAATGTGCAGGTGTTGTAATTATGTGGCATTTGGCGCAAATCTTAGCTTAAAACTCAGTTCTGGAACGGATCGAATTCTGGATCTATGAATATCTCTCAAACTTCTGATTTGGCTCCTATTGTAACACAAGAAAGTGTGTGATTATACTCTCCACAACCTTGGCAGCAAATCGAAAAAATCTGATTTAAAAAAAACCCTAACTAACAAATATATGTTGGCAATCTCTGGTTGCTATGGTGTCTTGGTGTCCTTTCTCTGACTGTTGATATTCTATTACTTCACAGGGCGAGTGGTGAAAATCCCGGAGCATCTCGTTACTATGACAGAGATAACTGAAGCTAAAAAGCTGTATGACATAATCTTCGAGAAAACATGAACCTGTTATGCAGCGTTCAGCGCATCTAATCGATGAGAGGAGTTATGCTCTGCGTCACACAGCAGATACCGCAGAAAGCTATGACCACTGACTAATTGATTCCATGATTTATGCAGATTTAATGTTCATTCGCAGGCCAAGAGAACTGTTTTTGAAAATTTACCACTGGAATGATTGGCTCGGTTACCGAGCCGGTTATTCCAGTGGGAAATTTTCAAAAATACTCTTATTTTGGCCTGCAGATGGACATTCTTCAACACCACTGCGGAGGCCGGTTTTGACATGAAAGGGTGAAAGTTGATTGTTCATGTACATCATAAAAGAAGACATTGAGATGTTTATTCCGCACCAGTTGCATATCAGATGATGGAATAATGAGCAATCATGAATCTATTCAACAATGTAATGAAATATTCCGTGAAAAATGTGTTTCCAAAATATCCATCCATCTGCATAAATATGGTTGTTTTGAAATTGAAGATCTAAATTTCAAGACAACTATACAAGAAGCAGTTGACTATTTTGAAACTAATTTGACTGGGTGCTGTTGCCATATGGTTTCACACCTCAGTCAAAGAAGTTTCAAAATATCCAAGAGTTAGCCTGTATAGTTTTCTGGAAATTGAGGTTCAGAGAGCGCAGGGATCGATTGATCTCACACATGCGAGGTGTGGGTGGATCTTACGGGAAATAGCTAAAAACGGGGAATAGTTAAAACTATACGGTCCATTAGTTTGATGTGGGCATTTTCAGTATTGTTGCATATGTATTGCTTGGCTGTCAAACATTCACATCAATATCCTCCCAGTAACTAAGGCTGCGTTCACATTTGAGAGTTACTCCAGAATAAAGCTGATCTATTGTTTAAGTACTAAATTCAGTCTAAGTCTAAAAGTCAATTCAAAATAAGAGACCCAAGGGGCCCCATGTTGTTCACCTGGAGCACTATACATTTTTGTCAAAATTGTTGGTGGGGTTTTTAGTAGTCTTTTAAATGAGTTTGTGGACATTTTTGCAAGTAGAATATGGCTGCCAAACACGCTACATTTTGATTGGTCCACTGCGGCCATGTTTCTGACGTAGCTCCTTCCATTGAACAAACTTTAATGGCACTCAGTGCCTAATCATGTCTCCTAAAATTGCGGGCCAATCCATTCAGTGGTTCTGGAGTTGTTTTGGCAAAAATTAGGTTATCCAAGATGGCCACCAATCCATTTGGCCAATAAAGTTCCCTTGAACAAACTTGGTGCAGCTCTTGGCCTAGATGACATTTCATGCGTTTTCAATTGATCCCCCAAGCGGTCTGGCAGATTTTTAGACATTTCAAAAAATCGACCAAAATCCAAGATGGCCGCAAACCAAATTGGCCGATCAGCTTTATTTGAATAAACGGACCTCTATGCCCTAAGAATGCTTCCTGCCAAATATACTTGAAATCGGTCCAGCAGTTCTCGAGAAGACATTTTAAATTTCCCATTGCTTTAGTTGCTTTAGAGTTTTTTTCAAGAAAAAGATCCAAGATGGCTGCCAAACTGTTTAACCGACAGTTTCAAATATGGCAAATATGAAATCAGAATACCCACAAACATATATAAACCCAATTTCGGCCTCATAATCCATCAAATAAAAAATCCAATACGGCTGCCAAGCATGCTTCATTTGGACTGGTCCATGGCGGCCATGTTTTTTGATGGATTATCTTCCCTTGAACAAACTTTAATCACCCTTAGTCTCTAATCATATTTCCCCAATTTCACACTGATCACTTCAGTGGTTCAAGAGAAGTCGTTTTCGGGAAAACTAGGTCATCCAAGATGGCCATCGAACCATTTGGTCAATCAAGTCCTCATGAACAAACTTGGCTTACCTCTTTCCCTAGATGATGTTCATGAGTTTTGAATCGATTCCCCCAGTGGTTTCAGAAAAGAAGATTTTTAAAGACGTTTCCTAAAATCGGCTTAAATCCAAGATGGCCTCCGGCCAAATTGGCCGATCGGGTTCATTTGAACAAACTTGGATCCGTATGCTGTAAGGATGTTTCTTGCCAAATATAATTGAAATCAGCCTAGTAGTTCTCGAGAAGACATTTTAAATTTCCCATTACTTTATTATGGGAGCCTTTGGCGGGAAAATAGTCCAAGCTGGCCACCAAACCGTTTATTCGACAGTTTCAAAAACCAATATAAAACCAATTTCGGCCACAAAATCCATCAAATATGGCCGCCAAACACGCTACAGTTTGATAGGCCCACGGCATCCATGTTTTTTTTACGGATCAACTTCCCGTGAACAAACTTTATGATATTTCATGATATTTGGATCAATCCCCCAAGCAGTTTCGGAGATTTTTAAAGACGTTTCCTAAAATAAGCCAAAATCCAAGATTGCCGCCGGCCAAATTGGCTTCGTTTGAACAAACTTGGATCCCTATGGCCTAAGGATGCTTCCTGCCAAATATGATTGAAATCGGTGCAGTGATTCTTGAGAAGTCGTTTAAAGGAAAAGTTGACGGACGGACACATGATGGACGGTCGCCATAGCATAATCTCACTTGGCCTTTCAGGTCAGGAGAGCTAACAAGGCATATCAGTAAACTGATATAAGCCCTCCGAAGGCATACTCTACAGGGACACTTGATACGATGGCCAGGACAAAAAATTTCTGTAAGGTTCAATGAAAGTTAGGTCAAACCTAGGTCATGCTCACCTACTTTTCATACACTGCACACGTCACTAAGATGCATCAACATACCAAATTTAGTGAACATAGAAGTCTTAAAACTATGGGCCAGACAGAGGGCTAACAGACGGACAAATGGTGTTTTACTATCTACAAATTTCACAATAAAACATGACATTTGTGATATGTTTTGAGAGTTTATTTGTATATTTTAAATAGATTACACGGTCCATCCACCTGCCAGTATATCTGTTATGCCTGGGAAAGAGAAAACATTTGATTATTAAGAGTTGAATGGTTAAATTGTGTCAAGAAAATCTCCCCATCTGCAGACCAAGCGATTCCTTTTGAAAATTTGCCACTGGAGTAACTGGCCCAGTTATCAAGCCAGTCATTACAGCAGTGGATTTTCAAAAGAAGTCTCAAATTTTCCAATCAAAT
The DNA here is from genome assembly GCA_034401795.1 of Chaetoderma sp. LZ-2023a. Classification (NCBI taxonomy): domain Eukaryota; kingdom Metazoa; phylum Mollusca; class Caudofoveata; order Chaetodermatida; family Chaetodermatidae; genus Chaetoderma; species Chaetoderma sp. LZ-2023a. Next base: position 152,902,645 of record CM067373.1, read on the forward strand.
TTATGTTACAAGTTCAGGCGCTTACCACTCATGGTAGGCTTGTGCGATTATTGCGTTGCGTGATCGCGATCAATTATTAAAAAATAATCGTGATTACTCGATTAATCAGCTTGGATACAAATTACCAAGACATAACAACAAAAGAATATCAATGACGAAAATTGCAATGGTGTTTAGAACAGTCCATCTGCGGGGCAAGAGAAAACTAATTTTTGAAAATGTATCACTGGAATGCCTGGCTCGAGCCAGGCATTCCAGTAATACATTTTCAAAAATAGTCTTCTCTTGCCTTGCAAATGGACATACATTCACTAAGCAAAATGTCATTTTTCATGACCAATCATATTAAAAAAGTAATTGAAAGTTAGGTTTTGAAATATTTTATGCAGTAGAAAATATTCACGATTATTCGATTATTTAATTTTTAATCATATAAATTTACGATTTAAAACAGTCGCGATTTTCGATTTAATCACAATCACGCAAGCCTAACTCTAGGTCACACACGCCCAGCCGCACACGCTAATGCCCAACTGTTTATAATTATATAACCAAATCTTGCTGATGGTGGCGAGGTATGGTGAGAGGTAAATGTAGTCTATTTCTAGCTAATGTCCGGCCACTTTGTACACGTATTTGAATCAATACGAAAATTGAACCCCAAATTCTGATTATCCCAATATTAAATTGTATATTCACCAAAGACACTTTCATGATGGAGCATCGCTACTTTCGTGGCAGACCTACATAATTTTGATTGTGATGGCAGCTAACAAGTGATGAATTACACGCTTTTCAGCTGGTTACCATCAAATTTATTCAAGAACATTTTTTAGTAGATAGTGTCGATTTACAGACTAAATGACTTTTTTAATTTATCACTGGAATGACTGACAGACTTGATTATTAAACCAGTCAATTCAGTGGTAAATTTTCAACTAGATGATCTGTGTTGAGTTTTTCCACATATCACACATCATGCGTGGCAGTGTTGCGAAATAAGGACTTCTTAAAATAGTATACCCCTTAACGAAACAAATATCTATTGAAAGACTAACATTCTTCTAATTCTTGAAAAGGATACAAATCACACAGAAATAAACTACGTCCAAACCATGTATAAATATTGAAATCAATCGAAAATCATTTCCCTTATGATGGAGACTGGATGCAATGATGGTATAGATCAACTCAGTAACGTTTTAATAAAATCGTATATGCCCTTGATGACTTAAATGTACATTGAAAAACTTTAACAATTATATGCATGTCGGTACACCATTTAGATCGCTATGTCTAGCCATCCTATGTTTCGCAGAGGGCTCAAGAAAAATACTCTTCTCATGGTCATTTAACCGTTTAACACTCATATCAGCCAAAATGGCTTCTGTAGTGGTCCTGAGGCATGTCCATTTGCAGACCAAGAGAATACTATTTTTTTTAATTTACCACTGGAATGACTGGCTCGATAACCAAGCCAGTCATTCCAGTGGTAAATTTTCAAAAATAGTATTCTCTTGGTCTGCAAATGGGCATTTTCTAATAAAAAAATTGAACTTTTCTTGAACAAATTCGAGGGTTAACCCTCAGAAACTTGTGTACATTTTTCAACAATTTTGCTGGAAGATGTAGACAGCACCATCTAAACACCAAATTTGTTGAAAAATGAACACCAGTTCATCTATTAATTAAATTTGAAAATTTAAAATTTTGACACCAGTGGTTTAAAGTTAAAGGGTTAATATATGGCCATCTTCCTTTAACCGTCGTTTGTTAAAAATGACAGCTTAACATTAAGTATGTTGCTTACTTTCGAATGTGATTTTCTCTGTGATGTTTTTCGTCTTGATGCTGTCCTCCTGGTTCGCTACAGACACACTGCCATCATCTTGTATCGTCCAGCCGTACGTTGAGATCCACTGTCGCACCTGAAGATCTGAAACTGTCACGTACATAATAACGAGTAGAACCATTATCAATATTTCACTAGCCTAATCGTCAAAATATTCAGTTATGAGAGCAACGACTCAATTCAAATTACGTTATAGATATTCAACAGCTTTCTCATATGGTTTCTGTCAGCATTTTAATTCCTTAATTGTTAAATTTAGTCATGCCTTTTGAATGTCCAGTTGCAGATCAAGATAAAATAAACAAAATCAGATTTCTTTTTTCACGAGACAGTAGTTATACCTACCTCCCTAACACTCTATGATATTTCCTAAATATCGACCTTGACTCAATAATCCCAGATTAAAAAAGATAGGTGCCCTTATTGGACAGGTAGACAGGTGACAGTTAGCAGGATGCCGGCCCCAACCTCGTGCATAAGCACACTGTCACTGCCTCAGCTCGACTATTGGCCGACACATGCAACTTAAAAGCCTGAAGACCGAGCCTCTGTGAGGCGGAGAGGCCGGGTCCGTCTTAGGGAGGTAAGTATAACAACTCTTGTGAAAAAAGAAATCTGTGATTTCGTTTATTTCACTTCAAGAGATATACTTACCGCCCTAACACTATGATATTGCCAGAATTCGTAAGAGAATTTGGTGGGAGGGAGACCAGCTCATCCCTTGCGCGTTTTGCGCATGAAGCACTAACATCTGAAATTGTGTGACACACACAATCAGGCAATGGTTTGAACATCGGATAACACAACCGATGGTGAGAGTAATGACCGTATGTCAAATGTGCTTCCCCCCCCCTCCTTTTGGGAAAGGAGAAGCTATGACCTCCTTGTCCTATACGCTCTCTTAGTACTAAGTACTACAGGACACGAGACGAAAGGCTTCATTTCGTATACTCTCAATAAATGAACCCCATAATAAACAGGTACCATTACCGTATTAATAAGTAAGGTTAATACATCGTGACAATAAATTATGTAACAACAAAAGGCAGTACTGACCTTATGCATGAAGGCTGTATCCATGCAGTCCCCATCAGTGAAGAAAAAAATGATACACGAATATGCAGTTGTTTCCACAATTAAAATGTGCTGTCTGAAGACAGCAAGTGCAACTTATCTACAATATATACACCTGATCATCTTTTGAATATCGATAAGGCAAGAGGATTAGTGGTGTCACGGAGGTAATGGGCGGTAAAACTTGACTCACAGTGCCACTGAGCTACCAACATAATGTCATCCACCGGCACCCCGTTAAACAGGGTGGTGGACGCCACTACTCCACGGACACTGAGCCTTGGCTAAGTCAACTTATTTACCATCGGCGAATTTGTTGCAAAATTGAATACATTCCACAATCCACCTAGATATAGTGTCTTTTGGCGCCCTGCCATGGGGTTCAATATAAGATAACCATAACGAGGATGGGTTCGTCCACCATTCCTGTGTACGTTGTTTGTACCTGTTTAATGAGCGGACTGGACACCATGCTTTTGAATTTGGATCAAATGAGTCAAAGCTGGTAAAACAATTGGTTGACCTGGATATTTCAGACTGGTTCTTAGCCATGAAATTTATCCTAGGTAGAAGCCTAAGGCCTTCCCCTGTAACCACATAACGGTCTGCCTCGGCGGATAAAGGATGAATCTCGCTTCTCCGTCTTGCAGAGGCAGCAGCAATTAGAAATAGTGTTACGTGTCAACATTTTCATAGAAATGGCACTTAGTGGTTCAAAGGGTTTGTCTGCTAGCACTTGAAGTACTAGAGATAAACTCTAAGATGGAATCGCTTGAGGATTTCTCGGTCTTAGATTACCTATGCCTTTTATTAAAGGGTTCAATGAACAGACTTCGTCACCTCCTATCAGCCAAGCCAGGGATAACTGTCATTAAAGCTGACTTGTAGCCAGCAATAGAGTTAGGTTTGAGACTATAGGCATCATACAGGTGACAGAGGAAATCGGCTACTACCTGAATAGATGCATCCATTGGATTAACATCTCTGAACACCATTCTGCAAATCGATTGATTTTATAGTTGTATGCTCTGGAGGTTGACCCCCTTCTGGCTTTTACCATAAACATGGCTGCTTGCTCAGCAAAGCCATCCTTAACTTTCGATTCCTTGACAACATCCATGCAGTCAATTGGAATATTGACGGGTTGTTGTGAAGGGATTTGCCCTGGAAAATAATATTGTCCATCAGAGGCAGAGGAACCAGATTGCAGGTCCAGCAGATCCATATACCATGATCGGCTTGGCCAATTTGGGGCGAGCACAAGCACCTGGCACTCCTCCTGCCTGATTTTCTGAAGAACTTTTGGAATCAGGATTGCTGGTGGGAATACGTATGCATACATTCTCTCCCAGCTGATAGCTAACGCATCTGTTGCATAAGCGCTTGGATCTGGAATCGGAGAGATGTACGTCGTCATCTTCGCATTCTTGTTCATTGCGAGCAAATCTATGTTGGGTTTCCCCCAGTGGTCGAACAGACGATCCGCCACACATTGATTTAGTTGCCATTCCATAGGCAAAACACTCATCCTTCGGCTCAATGAGTCTGCTAACAGATTTAGCCTTCCCAGAATGTGAACTGCCTTCAAGGTGATCATATGATGTAGACACCAGCAAAGCAGTTTCCAAGTCATCATACAGAGACTGGGCAACTTCGTTCCGCCCTGGCGGTTTATGTAAGCCACTACTGTTGAGTTGACTGATCAAACCAGAACAATCTTGCCCTGAACTTTCTTTAAGAAATGTTCCAGGCCCAGAACTACTGCTCGTAATTCCAGTAGATTTATATGTTCCTGTGACTGATCCAGATTCCAAAGCCCCGATACTGTGGCTTCTTCCAGGCAAGGCCCCCCCCCATCCCTCCATTGATGCATCTGTGTACATCGTTATTTGAGGGTGAGCATCACACCCGCCAGGAGATAATATCTCTTCATCCACCATTGAAGGTGGTGAATAAGAGGTTCCAACACTGACACCTGAGTCCAGGAAACCTGTCCTCTGGGTCCACTGTGCCATGAGAAATAACTGGACAGGCCGCCTGTAGAATGACTGGTTCTAGAGAAACCATCAACCCCAGCATTCTCAAGTAAACCTGTGCTAGTACTGACTGTATTACTGAGATGAGTATTTCTACTCTCTCCTCAGTAGGACAAACATACCCTATCTCTAGATCGAAGAACATTCCCAGGTAAACAAACTTCTGGGATGGAGTCAGCTCTGATTTCTGAAAGTTTATTATCCAGCCTAAGTCTGTGAGAGTTTTCAAAACTATCTCCAGATTTGCTGCAAGACTTTCTCGATTGTGTGCTTTTAACAGGCAATCATCTATGTAAGTGTGGACTGCTATGCTTCTCATGCGGAGGTATGCTGTTATTGCAAGAACCACCCTGGTGAAGACCCGAGGAGGCGTGGAAATTCTGAATGGTAAAACTTTGAATTCCCACTGTCGGCCCTGGAATGCGAATCTCAGGTACCGACGAAAACTCTTCGCAATTGGAATGTGGAAATAAGCATCCTTCAGATCTATGGACGCCGTCAACATTCCCATCTCCAACCCCGCCAACACCATTTTGACTGTTTCCATTTTGAAACTCGGTGTGTCTATGAACTTGTTCAATGGCTTGCGGTTGACAATTGGTTTCCACCCTCCATTGCTCTGTCACTAGAAACACGGTTGAATAGAATCCCGGGCAATTTTGCGCCAGTTGAATTGCTCCTATTTGTATGAGGAATTTACTCTTCCTCTATACACAACCGTTGATCTGGATCTCTTGGAAATTGAGTCCAGATCGGAACCAGAGACAGGTGCGATGGTGGGCCTATCGCCCAGTCGGGCTGGTACCCGGCTGAAAGCCATCGCAAGACTAAGCGGTCCTGGGTTAACCGCTCCCACTCCTGCTTGTGGAAGGTCAATCGCCCTCCCACGGGTCCACCTCGGGAGAGAGGTTGCCATAAGCAGTGCAAGAGCGAGACTGTCTCTGGTTCTAGCATTGGTGTGGTTCTTGTGGAAATCGGCCCATCAGGCACGCTTACCATGACCAGATCCTCGTGCGCCACGGCTTGCGCCTCCCGCGCCATGGCTCGCTCCTCACGCACTGAGGTGCGCGGGTGGCTGCCTGCGCATGAAGAGCTTGCGCAACCCCACCCCACCCCCCACTACAGGCTGGTGCTGCCGTGGCCGTGGCCTACGCTGCGCCGGTGGCTGGCCACTGACATGACCAGCGCCGCCTCGGGCCTGCTGTGGACGGTACACAGGGGGGCGCTGCACGAACGTGCTCCCTACGAAGCACCTCAAATTGTTCGCATAGCGCCCACTGATTATTGACTAGAATGACGTGTCCTCGCCAAGCGCTGCGGGCCTTCCAAGATCTACTGAAGCCACCACTGATTCTGGAACATTTTCGGACCACGACGGACACCAGAATCAGCAGTGGGGATTTTCTGCTCGGGAGCAGATGAAGAGGACAATAAATTACTCAGCCCAGGGAGCATGCTGCTAAGCAGCTCTGGTACCAAATCCTTTATTGTCCTCTTCATCTCCCCCCCCCCCCATCATTTCCAACCTAAAAGTCTCCATTTCCGAAGAAACAGAGGCCTTCCTCTTACCCTTGCCACTTAGACTCTTCTTCACACACTTCTCCTCCTCCGACGCGTTATCCTTCGCCTGTAAAGACAAGAATTCAGAGAATGTCGCCCCCCCCCCCAAAACAAACATCACATTTTAAAAGTGGACCATAAAGTGAACACTTGACACAGAGGTGAAGGGCAAACGTCGACTTGATGGAACGATTACAGCCGCTACAAGAAGGCTTCGGGAAAAAAGGGACAGACGACGACAATGAGTTAAAGATTCTTGAATAATTTAAATAAAACCAGTAACTCATAAAGGAGAAAGAAATCACCTATAACAACGAGTCTTATAGAGGACATTAAAACACAACAATAAGATTGATTATGACGTCATAATTTTCAAATAAAAGAAAACAGACGAACAACATCCAGGAGTAAGACGAATTGTATGAATACAAGAGTAACAGTAATGCGAACACAGTAATAGGTCATGCTTTTATAATGATACAGATAAACAGTATTACTGAAAAAATATTGGCAGCAAATAATTACAAATATTTTCAAATATTTTAATGTGCCATAAAGCATAACTAGAGAGTACCTGAGTCTTTAGCAAAAGCATACCAGTAACCACCACGTCCAGCTCTTGGAAGCTCCACCAGACAACCACTCTTCATCACCACTCATTTATTTTATTAACGGGAAGGGTGGGACCAGAGGGAAGAACGACAAGCTCTCTCTTATGGGAGCCTATATCACTCTGGGAAGACTTTTTCCCTAACATTTATAGGGAAATAGTGGAGACAAACCTCTTTAGATGTGAACAAACCTTACAGGAACCTGTGGACACAATCATAACGAGATATTAGCATTTTATGGCGCCAGATAATAAAGTTACCAGTTTTCTGAGCGCCTATAATGTCTCTACAACGTCACGGATATAGGTGACACCGCGTAATTAAGACATAATTAAAACACACCTGATAACTTGGTCCTGGCGTCGCCTCAGGTGAATTATACTTATCAGACATGATTCTAAGCACTCTAGATTACTTTAGAAAGTATATTGAGCAAAACTTAGCAAGTGGATATCAAAACACAAGCATGTGATTCAGGCCAATAGTCAAGAAAGAGGCAGTGAGAGTCTGCGCATGCGCGAGGTTGGGGCCGGCATCCAGCTGACTGTCACCTGTCTACCTGCCCATTAAGGGCACCTATCTTTTTTAATCTGGGGTTACTGAGTCAAGGTCGATATTTAGGAAATATCAGTGTTAGGGAGGTAAGTATATCTCTTGAAGTGAAGATTTTTATTTAAATCTACCATTAAAATGACTGGCTTGGTTATCAAACCAGTCATTCCAGTGGTAAAACTCCAAAAATAGTCTTCTCTTGGCCTGTAAATGAACATGTGATGCAACCAGAATTAATTAGAGAAATCAAGTTCCAAAAGAAACTCGCCCTCCAGTTTTTGTTACATTGTAAAAAGTGTTCTGATTCCCCAGATTTTGTTCCCTGAGCATGCTCAAAAGTTGTTGAATCCTAGTGTATGGTCATAACGCTTTCTGGTGTTAAAATTTGAGCCAAATCAGACCACTAGTTTTCGAGATGTCCATAGATAGTCTGATCATCTGATCCGGGATCTTTTATCCGGATCATGGCCAATGTCTGGAAATCACAGATCAAAGTTCCATCCTTGTGTCAGTAGTCTTTAAGATAAAGTTCTGGACACATACACAGATACAGACAGACAGACCCGAATGCACTACCCCATTCCCCTTAAGGGATGACAGTAATGGAGGACTAAACAGACACCACCCATCCAGAAATCCAGTTTTAGCTATGCCATACCCATCTCCAGGTAAGCTCCGCCCACACTTCACCTGTATTTAGATCAAGAGCATGTTTATTAAATAGTAAACAGTTCGTACAACAATGCTTAGTCCATCATCAATCAAGCATTCGTGACGAACTTATCTACATCATTCATGACGTACTTGATTATGACATCATCCTACATGTCACATAGTTGATTATGACATTCCAACATTACAAAATGTTTTTAGCTTCAAATTCTGGACCTGCTTCAATGAGGTAATCAGATTTAGATTGTTTATGACAGACTTAATGAAAGGCCATGGACACAGGATTGCTATATCTCCTCCCAGCCTACAATCAGTGTGCATGTCGTTAGTGAATTAAATAAAGGGACCTTTATAGTTATGCCACGCCCACTAAGCTCCATCCATTTTTTTATGCATGTTGGAATCGATTTGAAAGTATGAGGTTGAATAGTATGAAACTAATTTGACTGTGGGGTTGTTTCAGGAACATCTGGCAGTCAAACTAGTTTGAAAATATAGAACAGAATGTTTCTTCAATTATAAATTCATCAAAAATATGCTATTTCTACACTTCCGTGACAGGCTTTTCAATTTTTGTGATTACTATTTGATAAACATGCTGTTGAATATTTTCAAACTAATTGACTGGGCGCTGTTGCAACAGCACCCAGTCAAATTAGTTTCTAAATATTTAACAGCTTTCTTGTATAGTTTTCTGAAGATTGAGTCATGGAATTCAGGAATCGATCGATCCCAACACGGACGACGTGTTGGTGGAGCTTAGCTAAAGATGGGCGGGGCATAACTAAAACTGGATTCCTCCATTGGGAATCCAAGCTTTTGATTGAGCTCCTGATTGACACAATAATACTTACTTATGACTCCACCCAGCAAATCCTTTAATGTTTCTTTGCTGACCGTCTGATAGGAAATATTCACTGTATGGCAAATAACTGTGAAACACAAATATATCAACATGATTGGCGAAATGATGAGACAAATACAGTTAGTACAGCAAAGATCACATCTTCAACACCACCACCACCGCTGCCACCCCCATCCTTGCTCTGAACCGTATGAGATATACAGTAATGATCACATTTTTAAGACCACCACAACCAGTGCCCTCACTGGCATGACTGTAAAGTACAGCCTATGTACTACAGCTCAAAAGCAACTTAATCTGTTTCCAAAACAAAACAAGAGGCCCAAGGCGCCTGTGTCGCTCACCTGGAGCACTATGCATTTTTGTCCAAATTGTTGGTGGGTGGTTTAGGAGTAGTCTTTTGAATGAGTTTGTGGACAAAAATATGGCCGCCAAACATGCTACATTTTGATTGGTCCACTGCGGCCATGTTTCTGACGTAGCTCCTTCCATTGAAAAAAATTTAATGGCACTCAGTGCCTAATCATATCTCCCAAATTTCGGCCCAATCCGCTCAGTGGTTCTGGAGTTGTTTTGGCAAAAAATAGACTATCCAAGATGGCCACCAAACAATTTGGCCAATCAAGTTCCTTTGAACAAACTTGGTGCAGCTCTTGCCCTAGATGATATTTCATACGTTTTGAATTGATCCCCCCCCCCCCCCCAAGCGATTTTGGAGAAGGTTTTTAGTACGAGAGATTTTGGCGGGTAAATTATCCAAGATAGCCGCTAAACCATTTATCCAACAGTCTCGAAAATGGCAAATTTGAAATCACAATACGCAAAAACATATATAAAACCAATTTCGGCCTCAAAATCCATCAAATAAAAAGATTCAATATGGCCACCAAACACTCTATCTATATACTGATTGGCCCACGGTGGCCAGGTTTTTTTGATGGATCAACTGATCGCCTCTGCGGTTCTGGGGAAGTTTTATTTGCGAAAACTAGGTCATCCAAGATGGCCGTTGAACCAGTTGGTCACGCAAGTTCTCTTGGACAAACTTGGTTCAGCTCCTGTCCTAGATCATATTTCGTGAGTTATGAATCGATTCCTCAAATGGCTTTGGAGAAAATTTTTTAGACATTTCTAAAATTTGGCTGAAATTCAAGATGGCCGATCGGGTTTGTTTGAACAAACTTGAATCTCTGCGCTAAGGATGCTTCCTACCAAATATAATTGAAATCAACCAAGTAGTTGTCGAGAAGAAGACATTTTAAATTTCCCATTGCTTTAGTAAGGGAGCTTTTGGTGGGAAAATGTTGCGGTTCTGGAGAAGTCATTTTCGCTAAAACTAGGTCAAGCAAGATGGCCGCTCAACCATTGGACCAATCAAGTTCCCTTGAACAAACTTGGTTGATCTCTTGCCCTAGATCATATTTCATGAGGTTTGCTTCAATCCCTCAAGCGGTTTTGGAGATTTTTAGACGTTTCTAAATATCGGCCAAAATCCAAGATGGCCGCTGGCCAAATTGGCCGATCAGCTTTGTTTGAACAAACTTGGATCCCTATGCCCTAAGGATGCTTCCTACCACATAGAATTGAAATTGGCCCAGCGGTTCTTGAGAAGTCATTTAAAAGAAAAGTTGACGGACACACGACGGATGGTCACCACGACATAAGCTTACTTGGTGAGCTAAAAAACAGAAACTTGTTAGTCAATAAGAAATGTTCTGTTGAATAGTTTGAACATAAAGGGGGATTCCAGTTTATCCATCAATCATATGACATCATAATCAACTACCGTTATGTGCTTTGTAGGCCAATGGTCATAATCAATTACAACATGAATGATATAGCCAAGTTTGTCATGAATGCACAATTAGTGACGGACTAAGGGTTGTTGTACAAATTGTATGTCTACTATTTAGTAAACATGCTGTTGAATATTTTGAAACTAATTTGCGGCAGCAACAGCCCCCAATCGAATTAGTTTCAAAATATTCAACAACTTACCCGTATAGTTTTCTGGAAATTGAGATTCATATAGGGCAGGGATCGATTGATCCCAATAGGGTCAAAGCGTGGGTGGTGCTTAGCTAAAGATGGGCGAGACATATTTAAAAACGACTTGTCGTTTCTTGACAAATCTTGACCATTAAAAAGCTAATAGATTTCTCTTGAATCCCCAGAAAGTGAGATTATGGCATAGCAATCGTCAACTCAAAAACCACTAGGTAGATTTCAATCTAATTTGGCTGGAAGACCCTATGGTGGTAGGCTTCAGAACTTGTACACAGAATTTTGATTGGCCAATTTTTGGGGGTTAAAATCTAACATTCACTACTTATTAACTGCTTGGCAGATTTCAACAAAACTTGGCTGTAAGGACAGTATTGTGGTAGCTTTAGAATGCGTACACAGAATTTTGATAGGTAAATTTTTCCAGTGGCCACCTAGGATTTTCCAAAAATGTTTGGGAAATCTGTTGAAAGACTACTACTCATTAATTGCTTGTGTGATTTCAATCACACTTGGCTGGATGAACCCTACGGTGGTAGGCTTCATAAATTGTATACAGAATTTTGATTGGTCCAATTTTGCAGTGGACATCTTGAATTTTACAAAGAATTTCTTCAAATTAATTACAAGCCTACTCCTCATTAACCACTTGGCTGATTTCAACTAAAACTCAGATGGAGGGACAATAGAGTGAGACTTCAGAACTTGTTTACAGATTTTTGATTAGTCAATTTTTTGGTTGAAAATATTAGATTTTAAGAAACATTTACCTGAAATTGTCAAAACGCTACCCCTCATTAACCACTTGACAAATTTTAAGCTAATTTGGCTGGAATCATCCTACGGTGGTCTGCTTCAGAAATTGCATACAGATAGGCCTCAGGATTTCACAAAAGAGAGAATCCTCTTTTGCTAACGCATCTCGTTAACCGCTTGGAGGATTCTAAGCAATTTTGGCTTTGAGGACACTTGCATAGTAGACTTCCAAACCTCTTTACAGAAATTTAATTGTCCAGTTTTTCCAATGACCATCTTGGATTTTCTAAATTATTTTGGAAATCCTTCAAATAGGTTCCTCTCCTTCAAATATGATTTGATTTTATCAAATATGTCAGTCTGTCGAAGTTTCAGGAGCTATAATCTTCATGAAGTAAGCATTTCTAATACTAATGTTGCAGGTGAGGACCAGGGCTAGACATTAGGCCTCTTGTCATAAATAATGTCACTCATGAGCTAAGCCACGAACATTGATTATGTCCTCTAAGCATGGAGCAGAGATAGATAGGTCCTGGTACTTACATTTTCTAATTGAATCTTCAAATCCAGTCACGCCTGCAATGATAGTTGGATCCTGCTGCAAAACCCTCTGCAAACATAATATTTAAAACAGGGTTATTGACAATCAGAGGCAGACATTGGCCTAGTATACTGGCATGATAAAAATTACTTTGCAAAATTTGTTTAGTTTCAAACTCTGGACCTGCTTCAATGAGGTAATCAGATTTAGTTTATTTATGACAGACTTAATGAAAGGCCATGGACACAGGATTGCTATATCGCCTCCCAGCCTACAATCAAGAGTATGTGTCTTAAGTGAGTTAAATAGAGGGATACTTTTATAGCTATGCCACGCCCATTTCTAGCTAAGCTCCGCCCATTTTCTTATGTATGTTAGAATCGATTTGAAAGTAACAGGTTGAACATTATGAAACTAATTTGACTGGAGGTTGTTTCATCAGTATCTTGCAGTTAAACTAGTTTCAAAATATACAACAAAATGTTTCTTAAATTATAAATTCATCAATGACATGCTATTCATACACGTCCATACTATTCGTGCAAGTATATTATCACTTTTCAAAAGTAATAGGGCAACAACATTCTTTCCTAAATTACACCAGTTCTCTTACAAATGGGAACAGAATAAGTTGATAATTCTGTGACAATGTATAGGCATCCCAGTAATAAATTAAAAAAAATAATTTCTTGTCCTGCAACTGAATGGCATCAATTAGATTTATACATGAAATTCTCTCCGACTTCGGACATGTTCTCTGACAAAACACACATTACTTTTAAAGGTGCAGATTCACAGCAGAATGTCTGAAAATAAAATTGTTTAAATTGTATACTTTTAGAGGCTTAAACAGTGGACCTAGATGTAATGAAACGTAAAAAATCTTAACATATGATGATTTCATTACGTATAAATTACTATAATTTTTTTAAGTTGTCAAATTGAATTAGAGACATGAGTCATTAATTCAACTTCGCGAGTAAAATAATTATAATAATTTGTACCGAAAGAACTCATTACATGCTAAGACTTATTTCGTTTCATTACATTTAGATACACAAATTAGGCTTCTAAAAGTATAGAATTTAAACAATTTTATTTTCAAGCATTCTGCTGTGAATGTGCACCTTTACCGCTTTAACCCTCATATAAGCCAAAAACTGGCTTTTGAAATGCTCTTAAGGAATGTCCTTTTGCAGACAAAAAAAACCAATTTTTTTTTAATTTACCACTGGGAATGACTGGCTCGATAAATGAGCCAGTCATTCCAGTGGTAAATTTTCAAAAAATAGTCTTCTTTTAGTCTGCAAATGGACATTTTCTATGAGAGAATTGAAATTTTCTTGAATAAATTCGAGGGTTAAAGGGTTAAGATACAGCTCATGAAATGGTAAATGACAACATGTTTACCTACAAACATGTAGCAAAACATACATAATATCTACGTACCCAGAATTCTTTGAACATGCACATTTCGAGGAGATCGGCCAAGTGAACTATGCCAAACAAGATATCATCCTTTTGCTGCAACAGAAGAATATCGCAATATAAAGCATGTCATTCATATCATAATTGTTGTAACCCTTTAACACTCATATCAGCCAAAAACAGCTTTTGTAGTGCTATTGAGAAATGTCCATTTACCGACCAAGAGAAAATTATTTTTGAAAATTTACCACTGGAATAACTGGCTCGATAACCGAGCCAGTCATTCCAGTGGTAAATTTTCAAAGAGTTATCCTGGTCGGCAAATGGACATTTTCTGGGAAAATTTAAATTTTCTTGAGCAGATTAGAGGGTTAAAGGAAAGCTCCGCTCATTTTCTGCTTTTGCGTCGATTGCCATTTTTACATTTCTACCAAGAAAGCTATATCCTGTTTTCCATAGGTAAATATTGATACATTTCTCCAAACTATGGTGGCTGACATAAATTACTTTTCAATCAATTAGAAAAAGCACCAGCGCTCTACCAACAATGACCAATCAATGTTGTCACGTGACTCCACAATAACTGCCCAGAGCGATATAACCAGTAATCGTCAGTTAGTGCTGAAGAATTGGCCAAGAAGGTTACAAAAACTACACTCAAACAAATTCCACACCCCAGGGAGGGGACAAATTTTCACCTTTTGCTTATAAAAAGTTTATTTACAGACCATTTAGGATATTATTTTTGAAAATTTATCACTGGAATGAATGTCTCTGTTATCGAGTCAGTCATTCCAGTGGTAAATTTTCAAAAAGAGCTCCAGAAACGGTGCATAATACCCCACCCTGATGATGAGTCAACGAAAATGCAATAAGTAAGAGATCAAAGTGATGTAGGCATCCAGTTTATCCATCAATCATATGACATCATAATCAACTACGTCACGTGCAGGATGACATCATAATCAATTACGTCATGAATGACGTAGATAAGTTCGTTATGAATGTATAATTTATGACAGACTAAGCGGTGTTGTACAAATTGAATGTCTTTATTATTTAATAAACATGCAGTTGAAACTAATTGGATTAGGCATTGTTGCTGCCTACTTGCTGCCATAACTTGCTGCCTATGACAGCAACAAAGCAACAATAGGCAGCAAGAGAAGCAGTCAAATTAGTTTCAGAATATTCAACAGCTTACCTGTAGCGTATAGTTTTCGGGAAATTGAGAGTCAGGGAGTTCAGGGATTGACCGGGTGAAGAATGGGTGGTGCTTAGCTAGAGATCGGTGGGGAATAACTAAAACTTGAAAGGCCCCTTCTGCAGAAGCCAATTTTCTAGACAGCTGCCAGTGGCCATCTTGGATTTGGAATCATTGTCCACTTCGATAAGTTTCTTCGCCAGAACTATTCCAATCAACCTATGAAGTTTCAAAGCGGTCCGATACATGTAAATGGTAGCGGAGATATGATCAGGAAACCAGTTTTCAAGATGGCCACCCGGGACTGTCTTCCATCTTGGATTTCAGATTGTCATCCATTTGCCAACGGTTTCTTCCCCAGACCTAGTCCAACTAGTTTTACCATCACAAATGAGGTACTCTTCTATCTTTCTCAGTGAACCGTGAAAAGTAGGTCAGGTTGACCTACTTTTGATATATAACAAACCGGTAGGCTATAATGCATCCATGCATGTACACCAAGTTTCATTACAAAAGACTTCAAACTACAAACCTGACAAGTATAAGTGCTCATGTTCAGTGAACCAGGAAAAGTAGGTCACAATGACCTACTTTTGATACATGGCACACCTTCAGCCTATGATCCATACATGAAAAACTTGAAAATATGGTCCATACAAATAATTGTAGACAGACAAATACAATTTTCTATGTGAACAAGTGAACCATGGAAAGTAGGTGATAGTGACCTACCTTTGATATGAGAAACAACAATGCACCAATTTTGGTTCCTGTATACAAAAAACTCTTGACACTACAATCACAGCCCAGACAAGAATAAGAGCCCCAATGGGTCTGTATCACTCACAAGGAATTAGTGATTCCCATAAGGGTCCTTTTGAGGGTATATAAGCTTGAGACCCCAAAAAGTACTGACAGTGGGGTCCCATGGGACCCCTGAAAATCTTGTATGATTGCTAAATACTACATATAAGTAGTTTTATAGGCTTCTGCATAAAAATACCTATCAAATCTAGCATGAAGCATATATAATTGATAGTTGTGTCGCTTGGCACCCTCTAATTTAGTATGGATGAGGTCATACTGCCTGGGGACTCCAAATTTGAGTTTTGGGACCCCAAATTTCAGGGTGTGGTACCTGAAACCTCCAAAATTTAGATGCCATGAGAAACACCACATGGAATATCAGCTCATAGGTCTTGGAGAAGTTGTTTTTGCAAAAAACAGGTCATCAAAAATAGCCGTCGACGCATTCGGCCAATCAAGTTCCCTTGAACATATTTGGTTGAACTGTTGCCCTAGATAATGTTTCATGAGTTTTGAATCGATTCTCCAAGCGGTTTCAGAGATTTTCAAAGACGGATCTCTATGCCCTAAGGATGCATCCCCTCAAATTTTATTGAAGTCGGCCAAGTGGTTTTTAACTCTAACACTCATATCAGTCAAAACCGCTTCTACAGTGTTCTTGACAAATGTCAATTTGCAGACAAAGAGAAGACTATATTTGAAAATTTACCACTGTAATGCCTGGCTCGATAACTGAGCCAGTCATTCGTGGTAAATTTTCAAAAATAGTCTTCTCTTGGTCTGCAAATGGACATTTTCTATGAGAAAATAGAAATTTACTTGACAAAAGGTGAGGGTTAAAGGGTTAAGAAGTTGTTTAACTGTTGCACCGCTAGATAATACTTTCAATGAACAAAAACTCTTGACTTGCTGAATATTTTGAAAACAATTTGACTGAAAGTTGTTGGTGGCTTACCCACCACCAAATTTCACTCAAATTATTTTCAAAATATTTAGCACATCCAGTGATATAACCCCTAGGATATGTCGTCTGCAAAAACTCAGCAGTCAGACGGTTAAAGAAAAATTTGACGGATGCCAGACGGTCGCCATGGCATAAGTTCACCTGGCCATTTTCGCCAGATGAGCTAACAATACTCTCTTGGTCTGCAAATGTGGATTTCTCAAGAGCACTGCAGCACCAGCAGCTGGTTTGGCAGGCTTGGGTGTTACAATGTTAAGATTATCAGCTTACCGTCTGCTGGTCGATGAGGCATTTACATAGTATGAAGTCTGCATGTGGCAAGTTGGTCAATGATTTTAACAAGATCTGTGCAGTCACGCCTATTTGATAGAAGCTTGGATTGAACTGATAGCTGTACAAATGTATATAAAACACAGAGAGAAATACATGTCAATCAAAAATTGTTGCAGAAATTAAAATAATTAATATTATTATTATTATTATTTGTGGTTGCACAATCTAGCAGTTTCTGTACTAGCCTCAGTCTCAGGCCCGAGATTCATTATTTATTATAAACTTCCTTCCTTTCATTATTTGCATGTATGGATTTATTTATTTAAGCATCAATGCCTTCCAGTTAAATTAATTTTTAAATATTCAACAGAATAGGTATTATATCATGAATATACTTTTTCAGGGATTTGTTAGTGAAAGGGTTAAAACCTAAGCCGTAAATCAGGGGTCGATCTTAACTTTTTATGTCACTAATCCGCCGGACTAGTGATTTTGAAAATAGACTAGTCCACAGATAAAAGCACTAATCCTGTTAAAAGGGGTTCGGAAAATCTTACATACCACACAATACATATCCTATGGTACTCACATTTCCTGCCAAAGTTTTTAGTATCCTTACCTCTTGATTTGATATTGCATAATTAGTTTGGAACCGCTATCAATTCTTTTAGCGCTATAAAATTATATTGTACAGGGAACCAGGCACCACATGCAATTTGTTGTGTAGTTCCAGTAATCGGGAAATCACACGTATGAATATATATGCGCTGTCATGACAAATAAGATTTTTTCTTTAATTTCTGAGCGAAATACAAAATTAACGCATTGCACATCTTAAATAATATGCGCCATGATTATAAATTTTGGTGCATCTAAGAAGAATTAGCATATTACATGCAATAGCATGTTACTATTTTACAAGTCATGGCAATATTTTGACACGCATGCCCATATTTTTATAGCCCACTAACCAGGAAGTTAATGCATTCAGAACTGCAGTACACCGTATCCGTTGCGGTAGCTTGGTTCCCTAGGGAATTTATTTGGGAACCAGGCTACATGGTGTCATACGCCGTGTAGCTACTATGCGCTGTGATATTTTATCTAAAACAGACTTAGACGGTCAGTCACTGAATTGGAGTATGTGAAGCGGCATAATTTTCTCAGTTCTGATGATCGCTATCCTACCGCCATTTTGTCTTTAAAAAGTCGTCAATTCGAGCCGTAAAATGATTAAATATTGAATTGTATTGTCTAGAAAGCATGCTCACGATGTTCTAATAGTAGCTTAGTGATAATTTAATGCATTTTATCATAACAATTGTCCCAAAATCGGTTGTTATAGACATTACTAAATTTGACACAAAAATGTTCCTGGATAATAGCAATTCTCATATCCCCCCTCTAGGACAAAATGAACCAGAAGTTTCCATTCGTCGGGAAAGTTGGGAGTGTATATGTTCCTCTGCAAAATCTGTCATCAGTATACGTGTTTAATTATTAAATGTAGAGTGTACAGGTATTCACGTTGGTTTAATCGTTATACTATATTATATGCAGTTTCCAAGCCATATACATATGCCATATATGTCAGTATCGGTCAAAATCAATTTTAGTCAGTATCGGTCAAAATCAATTTTAAAAATTCTACATAATTACTGATCAATTCATAAGCCATGCAACTCGGCTACGAGGCAATGAGCAATTCTTGTATCCCTCTAGGCTGAATTGACCAAGTAATTCGTTTTACGATATCAGCACTTTTGCACACATTAAGCGATTTCGCAATTCAGTTGTTTTCGGATCTTTTATGTCCTATCATACAGAAACCGAAAAAAGCTGAGCATGAATTAAATGCAAATGCTCCGGAATGGTTGACGACTATGAACAGGCTCTGCTATTGTAGATTTTAACATATATAGCTTCTGCAGTAATTTTAAGTGGGTAAGCTTGCGTGTTTGCAAGAAACTTATGCATTAGTTTTCTCAACGTCATGGAATATTTCGTTTTTGCGAGTCTAACGGATAATTTTGACAGAAATTTTGTACTAGTCCACCGGACTTGTGACCAACAGACTATAAGTAGTCCGTATGGGAATCAGGTAGTCCCGGACTAGCGGACATAACTAGAGATCGAACCCTGCATAAATGACAACATGTAGACCTTGACTTTTTTTTCTTCAAATCTACCACTAAATGTAGAATGGCTGGCCTGATGAACATTCGAATGGCAAATTTTCAAATGGCAATTTTTCTAGATCACTGCATAATTTTGGGCGACTTTACCATTAAAATAAAATGAGTGAAATCGCTTCTCAAAGCATCTAATTTTACATTCAGTATCCTCTCCAGTACAGAAACCAAATTCACATCTTAACTCTTGGTCAAGCCGGTCAAAACCGGCCTCTGCAGTGGTCTTAAGGAATGTCCATTTGCAGGCCAAGAGAAGACTATTTAAAAAAATTTACCCCTTGAATGCCTGGCTTGATAACCGAGCCAGTCATTTCAGTGGTAAATTTTCAAAAATAGTCTTCTCTTGGCTCGCAAATGGATATTCAATAAGCAAATATTTTTCTTGAACAAATTTGACCATTAAAGGGTTTAATTAATGGTTACCCTGGTTACCAATGGCTCAAAGAATCTGTTATAAGATCTGACCTATCAATGTGTACATAATACGGCGCCAACCTATCTGTCCGACCTTCTACAGCCATATGCCCAAGGCCGCACTCTACAATCCGAAAATAAGCAACTGCTCAAAATATCTAGTGCAAAAATGTCAACATATGGATACGTCTTTCTTTTACTGTTGCCACTGAATGGAACAATCTCCCTATAAACCTTAAATTGTCTCCTACCTTGCCCACTATTAAATCCAGTCTGAAAAATTCCTATTTACTCAGTCGTACTCATTAAATTAATTATAATGTCTTCTCATATTGTAAGCGCCTAGAGTTTGGAGTTTCGCACGGTATAAATGTATTTATTATTATTATTAATGATTGCACATGTTCCCAAATTTGTGCCCGATGTTGACAGATGTATACAAATACGTACAGTTTGAGGACAGCGAGGTTAGCTTCCAGGTCATATGTGTTCTCCGCTGTCTGCAGATGCACATAGTGCTCCAGAATGGGCAGGTTCTCTGGGTTGTACCTGAAAGAATAGAAAACATCATAATCATAATATATGAAGTCAAAGTTCAGGGTACATGTACATGTAATAATGCATAGGTTTGGCTTGCGCGATTACTTTATTAAATCGAAAATCATAATTTTTTTAATTGGGACTTTATATGATTACAAATTAAATAATCGAATAATCGTGAATAATTTCTACCACGTAAATATTTCAAAACCTACTTTTTAATTATTCTTGAACACGATACACATGCAGGTTAAGAAAATTGACATTTTGCTCAGAAAACCTAGGTCCATTTGGAGGCCAATAAAATGCTGTTTTTGAATCTGTATCACTGGAATGACTGGCTCGAGGATTGATTTCTCTCGGCCGGCAAATGGACATTTCTAAACACCTTTCACTATTGATATGCTCTGTTCTTATGTCTGGATAATTTGTACTCAGGATGATTAGTCACGTAATCACGATTATTCTTAATTAATCAATCGTGATCACTTAAATCAATAATCACACAAGCCTAGCGTAGGCAATGTATTCCTGGGTTCTAACATGCCGTGGCCTATGTCCAGGGCTGGGGTGAAATACGGTTGATTAAATAAAAATACAGGTTTTCTATTTCTTTCAAATACATACAAATATGCCATTCTCAATTTTTACAAGCGGCCCAAGGGCCTGTGATGCTCACCTGGACTGTTAGCATTAAAACCATTCACATTTAAATAGAAATGGATAATTTTCGATAAACCCAAGATGGCCATGAAAGAGATTGACCAATCAAAATTCTCATTTGGTATGTTGAAGCCTACCACCATAGGATCATTCCACACAAGTTTTGTTGAAATCGGGACATTATTTACAGAGTACTTAGCGTTTTAAATGGTTACAGACATTTTTTTTTTAATTCATGAATTGCCACCAAAGAAGTGACCAACCAAAATTCTCAATATATGGTCTAGAGACCACGACTATAGAATACTTCAAGCCAAATTTGGATAAAATCCACCAAGCGGTTAAGGCCGAGATGCATTTTGAAAATTCCCTGTAGATTTTTCATAAAATCTGAATTTCCCCACAAAACTTCACCAAACAAAATCCTGAACAGAAGTTAAGCCGCCTACTATGATATGGACGGTCATTCTAATCACCTTTTGTTGAAATCTGTCACGCAGCTAAGGAGACGCGTTTTGACAATTTCCAGTAAATTTTTTATAACTGTGACTCGGGTTACACAATGTCCACTAACATAAAATAACGTATTAGGCACACTTGAGTTGGAGGAAAAGATTTAAATTCCTTAAATGTTGTAATTTGTATGGAAATCCCCCTGTAGTGTCACTGATAAGTTAGAAATTGAGAAATCCCCCTGTAGTGTCACTGATAAGTTAGAAATTGAGAAATCCCCCTGTAGTGTCACTGATAAGTTAGAAATTGAGAAATCCCCCTGTAGTGTCACTGATAAGTTAGAAATTGAGAAATCTCCCTGTAGTGTCACTGATAAGTTAGAAATCGAGAAATCCCCCTGTAGTGTCACTGATAAGTTAGAAATCGAGAAATCCCCCTGTAGTGTCACTGATAAGTTAGAAATTGAGAAATCCCCCTGTAGTGTCACTGATAAGTTAGAAATTGAGAAATCCCCCTGTAGTGTCACTGATAAGTTAGAAATCGAGAAATCCCCCTGTAGTGTCACTGATAAGTTAGAAATTGAGAAAGCCAAAATGTCTACAGTGGTTACAAAGAATGAAGGGTGTTTTCCGTCTTTTAACAACCTTTCTCTGAAATATCTCATCTGGGGAAGTGGGCCATTTCCAATGTTTGCCAGCTAGTACCAAGAAAGAAACCAGATAGTCATCACCCTCAATTGTCTTAACCTCTCCTGTATAAATGATACCCTCTTATTCAACAGCGCACCAGTCTCCTATAGAAATGCTTCGATTATCCTCATCCCAATCAGCGTTGGCATCTCTAGTCAAGGTGAAGTCCCCATCCCTTGCTTCATGTAATGTACACTAGTTATCCCCAGGATTGCTGTGGCATCTTCGAAGAGCTTAGCTAGATCCAATGCTCTACTAATCTGATCAATTTTCAAATGATTTTATTTCAATAACTTTAACGCTGCTTGCACTGGCAGCCATTGTGAAGCTGGAGGTGTAGGTTACATGTTTTTTCTGTTTCTGACTTAATTCCACACTACACGCTGTACAGCACAAATGAGGCCATCCACATGGCATTTGGTGTGTGTAGTGACCAAAATAATTTTGTACATCATACTTCTCACCGATAGCTTTCAGTGCAGTCAAGATGCATCTGTTTTTGAATTGGGAAGCCAGACCATCTGACCAAACAGATACTTTTGTAAACTAATGCTGTCTGGAACTGCAGGCATTGCAATATATGCAATTAGTGTCCTTTGAATAGTTCAGTTTATCAGAGATTGAAGGAAATTTCAATTTCCCTTTCTCCGAAATCTAACAATACTCACCATTCTAGTACTTCGGATACAAGCTATCCTGGATAGCTGGCCCTAGGATTATAGACTTAGTAAGCTTTACCGACTCCTGGAACCTGGTACTCGGCTCCCAACTGCCGAGTACCCATTTGCCATGAAGCTCATATTGTTTGCATAGCCACCAAACAAGAAAAACCCATGGCTTGCCTCCGTGGGGCTGGGTCCGTAATAGAATGGTGAGTATTGAAATTTCCTTCATTCTCCTTCGATCAATACTCACCATTCTATTACTTCTGATATACACCAGATTTAGACAGTAACCTGGTGGGAAGGGGCAAGCCATCAATTGCTACTTTTGCCCCTTGGAAAAAGAGCTAGACTTAAACTTGATTAAAGGAGACTTAAAAGGACCATCAAGTTAACGGAACCGAATCACATTCGCATCACTGCCCCCCCTCCCCCCACCCACCATTTTTTCTCCTAAGAAAAGGGAGAGAACTCACGAACATGCATCTCGTCTGAAACACAAATATGCCAAGAGGGCTAACTGCTCTTTGCATATATTAGCCTGGGAATGAGCATGAATATATAAGATGAATGAACATGATATATAGACATAATACAAAAAACTCTCAATCTTGAATTACCTCATGATATTTTGATTTCAGACGTGGAGACTCCAACCATTCACTTGTCTGGCCATCAGTGACACAATCTGGTTGACATTCTCTCGCTCGACCATGTCTGCTTCTTAATTCTTTCTTACAAATGCCAAAAAAGGGAGAAGAGTAGTGTGGTCGTATAACTATCGTTTCAAAACAGCTAAAGCGAGTGGATTGGCGGAGTCTGACACATCCCTCATATAGTAATCCATGAAAGAGGACTCACAGTGCCATTGTGCAACAGCCATGATGTCCTCTAATGGAACACCATTGTAAAGGGCGGTCAAGGCGGCTATTCCTCTAACATCGTGTGCCCTTGCGCATTGCACCTGGTGCCCAGTCGCAATCTCATGGGTAGTCTGAATGCAATCGACTACCAAACGAATCCATGGATGCGGTGCCATATGGCTTCTTATGGCAGATCCACAGATGTCTATCATTCGACCGTCACGAGTCTGTCCGTTTTTTGTACTTAGTCAAAGCACAGACTGGGCACCAGACACTGGCATCACGATCAAACCTAGTTTCGGTATAATGATCGGTTTGCCGGGATATCTCAAAGATTGATTCTTTGCAATAAACTCTGCTCTTGGCAGTAGACGCAGACCCTCTCTGGAGACAATAAATCGGTCCCTCTCTGCTGAAAGTGCATGGATTTCACTGCGCCTTCTAGCTGAGGAAGCTGCCAATAGAATCAAATGCTTTAGACTAGCTGAGCGCAACGGTTCGAAAGGGTGCTTGGCCAGTACATTAAGCACTAAAGATAGACTCCAGGCTGGAATGACTACCGGTTGTCTCGGACGGAGATTGCTCATTCTCTTCACTATCACATTCAACCGGGCCACCTCTGGACTATCCCTGCTGGCTAGACAAGGGATAACTGATGCCAAAGCTGACTTGTATCACGCAATTGTGACAGTTAGTCCTGAAAAGAACAGATCACAGAGAGTCTGCTACTTGCTGAATAGTGGATTGGAAGGTATTAACACCCTTTCCTTCACACCAGTCTGCAAATCTGTTAACCTTGTTGTTATATGACTTGAAGGTTGACCTCCTCGCAGCTCCGATGAAATTCGCAGCTTGACGAGAAAAGCCTTCCGACGTGTAATTTTGTACATCATACTTCTCACCGATAGCTTTCAGTGCAGTCAAGATGCATCTGTTTTTGAATTGGGAAGCCAGACCATCTGACCAAACAGATACTTTTGTAAACTAATGCTGTCTGGAACTGCAGGCATTGCAATATATGCAATTAGTGTCCTTTGAATACTACACCCTGCTGGCCCAAAATGGCGCTATTAGCAGGACCAGGCACGGTTCCTCCATGATCTTCACCAATATATTCGGCAGAAGAATGGTAGGTGGGTACACGTAAGCGTGTATCCCTCTCCAGCTTATCGCCAGAGTGTCTGTATCGACGGCATTTGGATCTGGAATCGGCGAGACATAAGTCATGATTTGAGCATTTTCCTTTGTGGCGAACAAGTCCACGTTGGGTTGGCCCCAATGCTCAAAGATCCTGTGAAGAACTGGAGGGTTGAGAGACCATTCTGTTGGCAGAATTCTCTGTCTCCGAGACAAAGCATCCGCCAGAATGTTCAATCGCCCAGAAATGTGAGCTGCTTTCAAAACAACCGAGTAATTCCTGCACCATTGAATCAAATGCCACACTTTCATACATAGTGTGGGTGACTTGGTCCCGCCTTGGAGATCTATGTATGATACTACTGTCGAGTTGTCTGACCGTATCAATATCGCTTTGCCCATGACTTTTGGAAGAAACTTTTCCAATGCCAGTTCCACTGCCATCATTTCCAACAGATTGATATGCAGCTGGCTCTCTTGGAGAGTCCATGTGCCCGAGACCTGGTGTTCTCCCAGGCAGGCCCCCCATCCCTCCAGCAATGCATCCGTGTACACTGACAGCTGGGGGTGGGGTAGGTGCAGAGAAACACATGAAAGGGTGTGACCATACATTAGGATTCCACAACCTGATGTGTAATCCGAAAAACATCCAGAAAATTTTCAAAATTTGAAACAATCTGGACTCGCGATTACTATAAGTCTGCCTGTCTCTGTTTGTCAATTTTTTACATTTCTGACAAAGATGCCAAAGTCGCAACTGTAGCTCATCCTCGTGTGTTTTTTAAAAAAAGGATGGGATATTGCATCCATCAGTCAGTCTGTCTGTCCATCCATCTGGCTATCTGATCTGAAACCTATTGGTGGAATTCCATCAAATTTGTTATGTAAGTTACCCATAATATTGAGATGACATTTACATTAGGCTCCCATCACATGGTGGGGCTGGGTGGAGGAGGGGGCAGAAATTCAAAGTTGGCGGAACTCAACCAAATTTGGTATGTTAATTACCCATTTGATTGCGGGTTACAAGACAATGCTTACATTAGGAACTAAAATGTGCAGTCGATGGCCATCGCAAATCTCCACAACGTTCACCACTTTGAGCTTTACCCCCTCACTTGGACCCAAAACACATTAAATTCCGTGAAATGTAGTTTCAATGGGTAATGGGTTTCAAAATGAAATGCGACATGACCACATTTGGATAAATTTAATTTTAGACTCACAATCCCCACCCCCTGAGCCCCACCACTGAGGATCATAACAAAATTTCAAAAGTGTCATGCACATCCCTGGCCATATGTGTAATCATAGCCAGAGTTTCAAGTTTCTATCTGAAATGGTCTAGGAGTTGCATTACAATTGATAATTACTGGCCAACATTGACTTTTTGATCCCGCCCCCTAACCTCAGTTTGACCCAAGATCAAAATAGTTCCTTGTCCTGTAGACTACTAATCATTGGCTTGAAAATGATATGCGACATGACAACCTTTGGAAAAATCTAATTTTTGGACCCCACATTCCCCACCCCAAGGGCCCTGCCCCTGTGGGTCATGCCAAAATTCCAAGTGTCATGCACATCCCTGTCCATATGAGCCATCATCCCTCAACTTTTAAGTTTCTATCCGAAATGGGCTAGGAGGAGATGCATTAGAATCGATAATTACTGGCCAATTTTGAGGTTTTGACCCCCCCTGGGCCCAACCCCGGGGGTGGGGTTGGTGTCAGAACAAAATTTCAAAAGTGCCATGCACATCCTTGCCCATAGGTATACTCATCCCCAAAGTTTCAAGTTGCTATCTTAAACTGTCTAGAATGAGATGCGTTACAATCGATAAGTACACACACACACACACACACACACAACACACACACGCACACACAGGTCACATCACATAATAACTAGATTGATCGGTCGATGATGCATCATTGCAAATCCCCACATTCATCGCTTTGAACTTTTCACACCCCACACCTCGGTGGCGGAGCAAAATGTAAATGTCATTTTGTACTCCGCGTTCATATGGGTAATTCACATACCAATTTTGGTTGAATTTCATCGAACAGTGTCAGAGGTGTTGCATTACAATCAATTTCATGACCTTTTGACACCACCCCCACCCCCCTTCCCATACACCCTGGGGTCTGGGCCAAATGTAAATGTGCTCATCCACTACACATTGATATGGATAACTGACATACTTAATTTGGTTGGTTTCTGTCCAACAGTGTCAGAGGAGTTGCATTACAATCAATTTCATGACCTTTTGACCCCCATCTCCCACCCCTGAGGGCGGAACCAAATCTAAAGGTCCTCATCCACTGAAAATCAACACACTGAATGCGTCTGGCATGCGGCAAACCACATATACGCATGCCATTTTTATGTAGCAGCCGCAGCAGCAGACGGCTATGGCGGCTGCGACGCTACTACTGCTGCTGCTACTACTACTATTGCTGCTGCTGATACTACTGCCACCGCTGCCCCCAGGAAATTGTGTAGTTAGTGATTCTATTCAATCAACTCACACACCCCCACCCCACACCCACCCACCCACACCTGTACTCATTCCCTGCTGTTTATATATATTTTTGGAATTAGTTTGACTAGGAGTTGGTGCTGTCTATGACAACTGCAACATAATCCAATATTCAAGAGCTTTCTTGTGTAGTTTTCTTATAATCGAGACACCGGAATTTCAAGGGTTATGTGCCTACAGACAGTTGCCCTAGTTTGCCGAGATCTTTGTTGAATGACAGAGAATTGATATTTACGACGTAATTTGGCAATGTACAGTTTGTTCTTTCCCACGCATTAGACTACTTGTGTTGAGTGGGTGTGTAGGATTAATATATATATATATAAAGATTTTATTACGAATATAGTTGATGGTCTATGATTGTATTATAATAATCTATGGGTTCGCGAAAATTGCTCGTCTGTTAGAACAAGTCTTCTAAGACCGCGTCAACGTTATTTCGATCAGCTGTTTCAGGCAAGCTCAGCCGATCCCCTGAAATGACGTCATGTTCCAAGGCCGTTCTCATTTCGTTTTTCAGCGAGTCGGGGCAGGATCGACGAATATAAAATAAATCCGAATAATATCTTCTAATAGCACATTCTATTTCATTCTTTAGTGCCCAATGTTGTATATGAAAGCCACTTTCAAAGCCATTGTACTTCTTCTTCAATGTTGACGCTGCCGCCGCAGGAAAGGTGATACCTATGTCTCGCTTTTTCTGCTTCGTAGGCGAGACAAAAACTGAAATATTTTAACTTTATTAATGTTTTGGCTGATATTTGCTGCTACCCGGTTATCCCAAAAAGCAGAATATAACCTGATCTGGATTTATAACCATAAATTAAGTTCTGTGTTTGTATCAGACCTGTTTATGTCATTATTGACAGCGACACTTCCTTTGCTCAAATCATAAAAATGACACCAATCACCGCCTTACTAGAGTTGAAATTACACTATTATATCACCCTCGAAAACACATGACACAATACTGAGATTGCATCTGTAGACCAGGATGTGGATATTAATATGCAGTAAGTTTATTTTAGGGTTTATTTTTATGCATGTTTTATTTCAGTGAATGGTTGCTAGTTACAAAATAGACAGAATTTGTTGATAAAATTCCTACTCTTCTATTAAATTGATGCGATAAGGCCAAAATAAAAATAGTTTTTGTTTCCGGTAAACCGCCCGGGTGAACTTTTTGGCCTGTATGACCCGGCCGGCAACAAAATAAATTTTTTGCCCCAATATGTGATATTTCCATGACACTGTTAGCTTATGAAAATTGTGTTGTTAGCAATTTAAAAAAACATTTTTATTGCATCTCTACTATGAGATACGAAAAGAGACCTACCTTCCAATATATTTTGCCTCAAAATCGCTAACATAGATTGCAGGAAATGTCAATTTCCCTTTCTCCGAGATCTAACAATACTCACCATTCTGTTACTTCTGATATACAGCTGGCCTTGACAGCGGCTCTAGGATTATAGACTTAGAAAGCTTTACCGACTCCTGGGAACCGGGTACTCGGCTCCCAACTGCCGAGTACCCGTTTACCATAGAGCTCATATTGTTTGCATAGCCACCAAACAAGAGAAAACTATGGCTTGCCTCCGTGGGGCTGGGAGGTTGGGTCCGTAACAGAATGGTGAGTATTGTTAGATCTCGGAGAAAGGGAAATTGACATTTCCTGCATTCTCCTTCGATCAATACTCACCATTCTGTTACTTCTGATATACACCAGATTTGATCAGTAACCTGGTGGTAAGGGGCAAGCCATAAATGCTAATTTTGCCCCTTGGAGAAAGATTTTAGACTTCAAACTTGACTAACGGAGACCTAAAAGGACCGTCAAGTTCACGGAACCGAATCACATTCGCGTCACGCCCCCCCCCCCTTTTTCCTCCTAAGAAAAGGGAGAGAACTAACGAACATGTATCTCACCTGAAAACACCAATATGCCAAGAGGGTTAACTACTCCCTGCATATGCCATGTATTAGCCTGGGAATGAGCATGCATATATAAGATGAATGAACATGATACATATACATAATACAAAAAACTCTCACTCTTGAATTACCTTATGAAAATTGGACTTCAGACGTACCGCCTCCAACCATTCACAGGTTCGGCCATCAGTGACACAATCTGGTTGACATCCTCTCGCCTGACCATGCCTGCTTTAGGTTCTTTTCTTACCGAAGTGAAAAAAGGGTGAAGAGCAGTGTGGTCACTAACTATCGTTTCAAAACAGCTAAAGCGAGTGGATTGGCTGAGTCTGACACATCCCTCATATAGTAATCCGTGAATGAGGACTCACAGTGCCATTGTGCAACGGACATGATGTCCTCTAACGGAACACCATTGTAAAGGGCGGTCGAGGTGGCTATTCCTCTGACATCGTTTGCCCTTACACCTTGCACCTGGTGCCCAGTCGCCATCTAGTGAGTAGTCTGAATGCATTTGACAACCCAACGAGAGATAGTATCCATGGATGCGGCGCCATAAGGCTTTTTATGGCAGATCCACAGATGTCTATTGTTCAACCGTAACGAGTCAGTCCGTTTCTTGTACTTAGTCAAAGCACGGACCGGGCACCAGACACTGGCATCACGATCAAACCTAGTTAACTTCGGTATAATGATCGGTTTGCCGGGATATCTCAAAGATTGGTTCTTTGACATAAACTCTGCTCTTGGCAGAAGACGCAGACCTGCTCCAGAAACAATAAATCGGTTCCTCTCTGCCGAAAGCGCATGGATCTCACTGCGCCTTCTAGATGAGGAAGCTGCCAATAGAAAGACTGCCTTTAGAGTCAAATGCTTTAGACTAGCCGAACGCAACGGTTCGAAAGGGTGCTTGGCCAGTACATTAAGCAGTAAAGATAGACTCCAGGCTTGAATGACTACCGGTTGTCTCGGGCGGAGATTGCTCATTCCCTTCAACATCACATTTAACTGGGCCACCTCTGGACTATCCCTGTTGGCTAGACAAGGGATAACTGATGCCTAAGCTGACTTGTATCCAGCAACTGTGACGGGAGCTAGTCCTGAAAAGAACAGCTCATAGAGAAAGTCTGCTATTTGCTGAATAGTGGATTGAAAGGTATCAATACCCTTTTCTTCACACCAGTCTGCAAATCTGTTAACCTTGTTGTTATATGACTTGAAGGTTGACCTCCTTCTCGCAGCCGCGATGAAATCAGCAGCCTGTCGAGAAAAGCTTTCTGACGTGGAACGTTGTTTGATAACATCCACGCAGTCAATTTGAACATTTCGGGACGCTCGTGTAGGAAGCGTCCCTTGGCCTGGGAGATTATGTTCGGAATCTCGGGCAACTGCACAGGATTTTCCACCAGCAGATCTAGAAGATCCATGAACCACGCCCTGCTCGGCCAATACGGCGCTATTAGCAGGACCAGACACGGTTCCTCCCTGACCTTCACCAATACCTTCGGTAGAAGAATGGTGGGTGGGTACGCGTAAGCGTGCATCCCTCTCCAGCTTATCGCCAGAGCGTCTGTATCGACGGCATTTGGATCTGGAATCGGCGAGACATATGTCATGATTTGAGCATTTTCCTTTGTGGCGAACAAGTCCACGTTGGGTTTGCCCCAATGCTCGAAGATCCGTTGCAGAACCGGAGGGTTGAGGGACCATTCTGTTGGCAGGATTCTCTGTCTGCGAGACAAAGCATCCGCTAGAATGTTCAATCGGCCAGGAATATGAGCTGCTTTCAAAACAACCGAGTAATTCCTGCACCATTGAATCAAGTGCCACACCCTGATACACAGAGTGGGCGACCTGGTCCCGCCTTGGCGATTTATATATGATACTACTGTCGAATTGTCCGACCGTATCAATATCACCTTGCCCCTGATCATCGGAAGGAACTCTTCCAACGCCAGTTCCACTGCCATCATTTCCAACAGATTGATATGCAGCTGACTCTCCGGGAGAGTCCATGTGCCCGAGACCTGGTGTTCAACCAGGCAGGCACCCCACCCTTCCAGTGATGCATCCGTGTAGACGGACAGCTGGGGGTGGGGTAGGTGCAGCGAAACCCCTAATAGGAGATTCTGACGCTGTTTCCACCATAGAAGATGCGATATTATCGGCTCCAAAACTGGCACCAGTTTTGACAGGGGTTCTGTTCTCTGTTTCCACAGAGACATCAGATACAACTGGATAGGCCTTCGCATTAGAGCAGCGTACGGGATAACCTGCTCCATGGAGACCATCATGCCCAGCATCTGAAGGAACCTCCTCATCTGAATGTGGTTTCCCACTCGAAAACTCTTGAGGATGGCTAACAGAGACACCACTCTGGGCTCTGACGGGTAAACCCTGCCCTCCTCGAGGTCGAATCGCATCCCCAAATAAACGAAATGTTGAGTGGGCGTCAACTCGGATTTCTCCTCGTTGACTATCCAGCCTAGATCTGAAAGTAACTTCAGAGTCAGAGCAGTATCCACGTTCAACCTGGCTGCCGAGTCTGCCTTGAGCAGCCAGTCGTCTATGTAGGTGTGTAGCGCCACGTTCTCTTTTCTGAGAAACGCTGTCACCGCAAGGACCACTCTTGTGAAAACCCTCGGAGCTGTCGACAGGCCGAACGGGAGAACTGTAAACTCCCATACTTGATTCTGAAACGCAAATCTCAGACACCTGTGCCAACTCCGATTCATAGGAATGTGGAAATATGCATCTTTCAGATCGATCGATACACACCACATTCCTTTCCTCAATCCCGCCATTACCGACCTCGGCGTTTCCATCTGGAACCGAGGCGTATGGATAAACCAATTTAATGGCCTGAGATTGAGTATGGGTCTCCATCCCCCTGTGCTCTTGGGGACAAGGAACATGTTTGAATAGAAGCCTGGAGTGTTTCGGTTTGCTGGTTTTATTGCTCCCTTCAGAAGCAAACCCGACACTTCCTTTTGAACGGCTTCTAACTTGTCTGGCTCCCTTGGTACGGGTGTCCAGACAGGTGCCAAAGACAGATTTTGTGGTGGAAAGTCCCACCACTCCGGCATGTAACCCTGGGATAACCATCCCAGGACAAGACTGTCTGACGTCACACCTCGCCAGGCCTCGACGAAACGCATGAGCCTTCCACCCACCATAGATGCCTCGACGTCTAACGGGGTTGTCCGGCTCGCAGTCCGCCCTCCCCCCCCACCCTCTTTCTTAACGAGAGAGAGAGAGAACCATTTCATTCTAGGCACGACGGGTATAACTGGCACCGCTGTTCCTGTCGCACAGGCGCGGTCCAGGTGGATATGAAGGGAGCTTTCGTACCCTCAGGTACGCTTCGGCCCCTTCTGTCCGCCCTTTGAGGCCTTACCCTTACCATTCCCGCTTCTAAGGCGGTCAGGAGCAACATTGGGGAGGGTAGGCGCCTCTACAACCTTCCTGGGCTTCTTCGCCGGCGGCGGCTCCGAAAACCCAGCTGAAGTAGAAGTCGCAAGAGGCCTAGCTTTCGCCTTGCCCTTATGCTTCTTCTGCTTCTTTGAAGGTTGTCCCGTTAGCGGTTTCCCCACAGCCCCTAGTGCGTGCGCTTGCCGCACTAGCTCTAGCTGTAGGTTTACCGCTAACCGATTCTGCGCGATACTGGCGGTATCCTCTAAGATGGCCCGCGCTTGGCCACCGAAGATGCTAGTCCCTGTCAGGGGCATCCCAAGAAGATGCTCCCTGACTGCCGTAGCCGGACGCATATGGTCAATGACCATTTGCCTCCTGGATTTCGTCACTCGCGCTTGCACCCTTGCCAATGCGTCCATCGACAGCACCAGGCCATCATTGACACATGAAAGCGCCACAGGTGGCACAGGGTGGCCTGGCCCCGCTTCAGCCCACACCGACTGAAGGAGACGATAAGAGTGGTTGACAGCGCTCATCGCTGCCCTCACACCCTCATCGCATAGGGACAGGACTTCTTCCTGGTGTACCTGAGACTTGTCCACAAGTGCCGGACCGGGGCCACCCTCCACGGCACTCTGGACGCCCAGTACCCATCGGTCATCCTCCGTGACCGACAGGACTACACCATACCTGTCGTATTCCCCCCGCGGAATACGACATCTTGCCCACACCTCCCTGGAGGCCGCAGGGAGCTGACCCCTGGTCATCAGTTGTTTGCTATAAATAGCATCCAACAAATCTATGAACCGTGGATCCAGTCCCACTGACTGGATCCGGGCCGCGGGCAAAATCCCTGTCCTGATCGACGCAACCGATACATAAGCATCTTCATCGGCCGTCGCCGAAACCACAGACGGGTCAACCGTGGCTAGCCACGCCAAAGCATCTGACCAATCTACCTCCGATGAAGACACCCCCGCAAACACGTCACCCGTTGACGTGCTCACGGGCATGCCAGCCACGGCCTCCCGGCAAGGAGCCACGGCTGACACGCCAGGCACTCCGGTACCACACGGTTCCGCCTCCACCCCATGAAACACTCCGGCGCCAACGGCACCCCACGTCCGACTGCCGGACCAGGCGAGATAGGTGAGTACCACGCCCGGCCCGGCACACCCGTTCCCGCGACGGCTGGTGCCAAACCAAGCCGCACGGAACCGGTGCACGGTAACGGATTGGCCTCAGCCACAGGCGGAGCCGCTGACCTGGCTTGCGCCAAACCAGACAAATGGAGGCCGGTTCCGTCCAGGACGGAATCAACCTCCATATTCTCCACCTGCGGCTTCACGGGCCGCAGCAACCTCTCCTCCTCGTCTTCAGACTCCGAAGAGTCATCACTAGACGAGTCAACCGTGGAACCGTCCTGGCGGACGGCTCCCACACCTGATGGACTGGCCACCGCTACTGGACCACCCGGAGGTGGCCGCAGAGAAACAGAACCCGTCTGGCCGAAGCCAGACGGGACTGCCAGGGGGCCGTACGAGATGGCCCCCTCGGTAACCAGTCCAGAATCCTGTCCGAGGACAGGATCCGTACCAGGCATGGGGAGAAACTGCCCCCCAACCTTTGGTAGCAGGGACGACACCAGCGTGGGCAGAACGCTATGCAGAAAACCCTGCATAGCCGGACCAAACCACGCCGGCGGTGCCATCTCCGCCACCTCCAGCTGGGGACGTGGAGCACCCCCACCGGCCGAACCGGGCGCTCCACGATTTCCTCTCGGACCGCCTGACCCCGCGTCAGACCCAGCCAAGTCCTTCTGGGCAAGGAACTTAACCATCATCTCAACGGACCACACTGCACAAACATTACACCTATGATCAATATTACACAGGGAACACCTAAAACAGACATGGTCCTTGAACACGACACGGACAAACTTATGGCATTCGTCACATGATGGTGGGGCTGGCTTGGCCTATAACATAAGCACAAACCTACAATAAACAAGCGGAACGAGACCCGGATGGAAGGCAGACAATTAATTTTCAAATAATTTGACTCATAAATTAACTGTAACCCTCCCGCACCCCACCCCGCCACGTTACAACAACGATCGCATTGATTATGACGACAAGAACGAGGCGGGCATTAAACACACCCATAATAGATCCTCCAGGATGTGTAACGGCTCCAGGAATCATATCGCATAGCATTCGGGGTATATTTACTAATCAATATAAATTATACTCCTAACGAAAGCAGCACGATATGTGAAGAAAACAACAAAATGTATAACAAACTGCTGTATCACATGGTAAAACCGCAGACCACGCATCTACTCAAGAATTTTGAAACCACCGATCATTGCAAACCGATCATGATCGCACGTAAACTTGATCATTCTAAAGTTTCCGGTACCATTTTTAGTATGCAGCACCCAGAAGATGCGCGAATTAATGAAAAAAAATTTCTTCATATAAACATCCGAGCGACCGGGTGTGAAGTCACCCGCTCGGATACTACGGAGAACGACGTCAGCCGATATTCGTGTTAGAAATACCGTAGCATAACACCTATTTTCATATCTGCCGATCGCCTGTTGGGGTTAAAGAAGGCGATCGTCTGGCATATATCGTTGTTAGCACACGTCCAAGATTCTATGGGGTCAGAAATTGGAACATGCGACACAGCGAAATTTAGAGACCTAAGTCTTTTAACTATGGATAATAAAGAATGATACAACCTGGTTATCTTCGGCGGTATTCTCCATAGTATCCTTTAGTTAACCCTTTCACGAACACACAAACTATCACAGATTAAAGACTTAGATTTTCTTTCACAAAAAACACTAACATCCTCAATGCAGAAAGCATGTATTGCTCTTGTTGCTATGCAAACAAGAATGAGCTCTATGGTAAACGGGTACTCGGCAGTTGGGAGCCGAGTACCCAGTTCCCAGGAGTCGGTAAAGCTTTCTAAGTCTATAATCCTAGAGCCGCTGTCAAGGCCAGCTGTATATCAGAAGTAACAGAATGGTGAGTATTGATCGAAGGAGAAGCTATATCTCGCTAACCCATTTCCTGTTTGCATAAAATTTAAATAAAATCTCCAATTTGCGTCGTAAATAAATGACTGTCTAGCTCACGTGATCATAATGCGCGTTTCCCTAAGGGCGAATTTAGGCTGTCACGTTGATAGCTACTCAGTCACGGTACTTGAGACTCTCCTCCTATTGGCAAAAGTACCTACCCGACTCTCCGAGTAAAACTATTGATATTTTGGCACTACTCCAGCACGAGAGAGACGATCTAAACTTACC
This sequence comes from Chaetoderma sp. LZ-2023a, assembly GCA_034401795.1. Taxonomy (NCBI): domain Eukaryota; kingdom Metazoa; phylum Mollusca; class Caudofoveata; order Chaetodermatida; family Chaetodermatidae; genus Chaetoderma; species Chaetoderma sp. LZ-2023a. The sequence continues at coordinate 152,938,670 of CM067373.1, forward strand.
CCAACAGGCACCTATTACTCGTGATCGGAATTGACAGTAAGGTTTCGGTTTGTTTATAGGGTAGAATAAACTTAGAAACTTTATATACTTATAAACTGTATAGGAAAATTTTTCTTAAGAGCAAATTTGTAAGAATAGCGTGTATAATAATAACAATCGTGTCACAGGGTGTGTCTACTTCAGACCGATCTCTGCCCTGATACATTCCTGGCCCCTCTAGAAGTCAATACAGGCCTCCCATTTGTAAATCTCGACCGTCTATTAGATTACTAGTATTGTGAATAAAAAGTTATGGTTTATTGAGCATATCGATGTCTTATTTTAATTCAAACTATATCATCAGTCTGAAAAGGAAAAAAATATTTAAAACCCTCCCTACTGACATTTATTCCTCCCACCCGGTTTGCAGGAAACAGATTTTTTTTATGGATGGCCCAGAGTGTCCAGCGACGGGCAACAAAGCAGCTACCTGCCCTAAAAGAGTGTTAAAGTTGCCAACATTATCACACCAGAGACATAGGGCAGATATTATTAAAGTATATAAACTACTTAATAATATATATGATCCTGAAGTAGCACCTGAATTAATGCTATCAACCGAAAAATCCAGCCTATTAAACCATAAGTATTTCTCCTATATGTCCAGAGCTTCATATTCTTCATCGGTGTCTACAATTTACTTGCATGGTGTGCCTCGAAGTATCGATTTCAGCCTTATAGTTGTAGAGGATGTCTTGGCGTTGCCAGTGCCTGTCTAGCCGCTCTCGGTTTTTAGTCGGTGCGTTGATCACATCCTCTGGCAGGCTGTTTCATGGTTTGGCTATTCTGATTGCAAAGCTTTGCTGCCGCAGTCTCGCCTTTGCTCTTTTCTTGAACACCTTTAGGCTGTCTCCTCTTGTTGCCGAGTCTCTCAGTGAGATATATGGGCTTACTTCAGGGTCATATTTATCCTGGAGAATCGTATACATCTCTATCAGAGTACATAAACATAAATTAAACAAAGATCTAAAAAGAATATAAGACTTAAAGCATTTCGATCTAGAATAGTAAATATTTGGAATAATCTGCAAACCAATGTAGTTAATGCACACAGTTTAAATGCTTTTAAAAATAGATTGGATAAGGCCTGGAGAAACCAGGATGTATTATTTAATTATAAAATGCCCCTGATTACCGGAAGTCACACAGTTAACCAGGAGCCAGATGAAGAAGATGTGGTTATAGAGGACTAGAGCCTGTGACCACTCAGCACCTACTACTTTAGGCATTATCGTCAATCTCTCCCCATACCAGGCTTTTTCCGTATGACGTGAACAATAGGACTAGAAGGGCGAGAGATTGACAAAATAGCCTAACTTTACTTCACAAATCAGCGAAAATGTGCTTACACCCTCGAAAACACATTAGCCGATGATATTGATATTGTATAGCATTTGTTTTAACCAGATTTTGTGGGAAATAAATAGTTTTGAATCTTGAACCGAAAGTCCACAATAAACCCATAAGAGCTGGTAGAATCAGGACATAGCGGACCAGCGCTTAACTTATTATTGGTCAAGGCGGCCAAAAACGGGCACTGCGGTAATCTGGCTAAGACGAAAACTGGTACCGAATAATTAAACGTAGTAGTACTAATTTAATCTTCATCATATGAGCATCTACAATGGGTGTTTCTAAGGTCATTCATTAACTGCAGCATGATATAGCACTATCTACCTGTCTATGCCTTTCAAAAGCTCTGTCACGCGTTCTTTCATTGCTTCTGACATTCTTCTTCTTGTCCTGTCTGATCTTGAGTAGATCCCGTCCCTCGGAACTAATTTCATTTTACGAACCTTCGTGCGGAGTAGTTTACACATTCCTGATATTAATATTATGCAGAACACGATACCGTCTTGTACTTGAGCAAATTAATGATGGTACATAACGCGAGAAAATCCACAACGTAGACTTCACAAGCGAAATAATAACAATATAACCTTTTGTTGATAATGGACCTTTCTAGAGTAATGACATCATGTGATGTCATAATCAACTAAGCGGTATATAGGATGACGTCATAATCATTACGTTATAAATGATTCTGTATGGACCATCTTTAACCCTTAAAAGCCTGACATGTTGTAAGAATTGTATGTCTCTACTATTTTATAAACATGTTGTTGAATATTTTTAAACTAATTTCATTGTGCACTCTTGCTACCATAGGCAGCAACAACACCCAGTCAAATTAGTTTCAACATATTCAACAGCTTACCTGTATAGTTTTCTGGAAATTGATAGTCAGTGAGTTATAGTCAGTGAGTTCAACGATCCATCGATCCCAACATGAACGAGCTGTGGGTGGAGCTTAGCTAGAGAGGGGCATGGCATAGCTAAAAATGGAAAGGTTCATTGCTGAAATACTTAGCGAATGTTCCAATGACAGAGCTTCTAACTCATCCAGAGGGGAAGATCACAAATATTGTAATTGAAGACTGAATAATTTTTGCACTTTGATGTCGATTCAGGAAAAATCCTTTAGTAGTTTCAGTAGATAATAATGTTAGACACAGGCACATCCTATCTAGTCTTCTAGTGGCTTGAGCATCACTGTTCTGTTCAGATGCAGGGTGTAGATTAACTCTCTGGACATCTTTTGAAGCTACCACATGAGTTTTTGTGTGACCTCCTGTGCTGTGAGGCTGCTTGGATCTAGAGTGGCCTGAATGTAATTCTCAGTTGTTGTTGGGAGGCCAAGTTGCATCAGACATGCTTACACTTTTTCCAAGTACGGTTTTCTAGCAGACTGCATTCCATACAGACAAGCAGGAAGTAAATTAGGGTTCATCCTCGCTCTTACAGAAGGGGCAGATTGCACAAATTGCTCTGTTCCATGTAGTACCGCGGAGCAGATTATAACTCTGGACCATCAGTTTTGCTTGAATAGTTGCTTTGTAAACTGATATTTTATCAGCCTTGCAGCTCCCCCATACATTGTGTGGTTCTCCAATTTTGCAGGAATCTAGGTGTAGGTACTGCAGTGTTGACTTTTCCACTGCTTGATTTTTAAAGCTTTACTTCCCAGTAGTCGTTTATGTGTGATGCTCCCATTGACTTCCACCCAGTTACTGTTTTAAGTAGACGGTCACTGTCTTAGCATTTTTAATTACCATAATGGTGGGTTTTGTTTCACTGAATAGGTACCGCTCATTTGCAACATCTAGCTGGACCTCATTTATAAGTTGATGCATATCATTAGGGGATTTGGCAACTGTTGAAATTGTGCCAATGCGAAGGGTAGCCAGTTGGAATTCCAGCTTGTTGAGCAGGATATTGCTCCTATCCTTAAACAGGTCTGTGGACAATTTACCACCTTGCCGAATGCTCTGATCTTCTGGTAACAGAAGACTAACCACATACATCATGAATAGTGTTCAGACTCTGTATGCTCTATCATGTCTGTTGTAGGCAGCGAATTGCAGCGGGCAACAGAAATATAGTAGTCCAAGTAGATTAATCACTATATTCTGTAGTACTGTATTCTCTTTATTCGTATTGTAACTGGAAACAGAAATATATTAGGAATAGATTAAACATGGTATCCTGTATTGTATTCTCTGCACTCGTGTCCTCTGATGTAGGCACCGATCTGCAGCTGGCAACAGAAGATTAACCCTGTACACCATGAACATTGTTCAAACCTTGTATTATCTGTTATAGACAGCAAAGTGCAGCTAGCAACAGAAGCGCAATCACCTACAAGATCATAGCATGCACGTCATCTGAGTGGAGAAGCTTCCAAAACCTGGTACGCCAGGGAAGAACAGCGACACCAGGAACACTGACTACCAGCCTAGTAAGTTCATCCATAGGGATGATCATCATGTGACTGCAACCTTCAAGAGGACACGAAAGCTGTGTTCCATAATTTCTGTGAGAAATGGCAATGCTTACCATGAACCAAGATGTCAAAAGGCCTGTATGACCTAATTAATCAACAAAAGGACATTGTTAAGTGTTTCATGTGGTTCTGTACAGGAGACAAAAATTCCATACAGGGAGTAAAAAATCTGCTGAAGAAGACATCGGACATTGAAATTTGACAGAAGAAAACAGATACATGGTGAAAGAGGATGTAGTCAAAATGAAAACAAGGCTCGGAAACGACAAAAGATCAATTAGTGAAATTGTTGAAGACCGTGTGTGCGAAACCAGGCGAAGGGAATGCAAAGGAATACCTCATTATCCATGGAATTCAGGAATGTAGCAGTGACAACCCATCTACTAGACAGGAATATGATAGAAAGAAGACTATTTCACTTGTGCAAAACATTCTAAAAGAAGCTGATATCTCTGAAATCTCAAATCTGAAATCTCAACTTGTTTGACTGAAATTACCAGGCTTGGAGAAAAGAGAGATTAGACGAGACCCATGAGAGTGGTATTTAATGATCTTGCTATCAGGTGAAAGCTTCTACAGAAATCCAAAAATCGCAAGGGCAGCAAATTCCAAGATTTCAGATAGGTGTACATTGCTCCAGATCTTACACAGAAAGAGCGGGAGAGAGAGAGAGAGAGAGAGAGAGAGAGAGAGAGAGAGAGAGAGAGAGAGAGAGAGAGAGAAGATTATGCTCTGAGACGGGAATTAAAGCTCAGAAGGGAGAAACGATGATAACCTATTTCCGAAAAAGTTGCTCCCGATCCTAGGATGATTCATAATAAGGAAAAATTAGTTATCTCTCCGGGATGTAGAAATTGTTTGAGTGTAGCTTTCGTGACATCTCAGTCACTTCTTCTGCAGTTAGTGCTGAAGAAGTGACCGAGATGATGAGAACCTAGTTTTTCGAAGAGGTAAAATTGTCACCAGACCTACAGCAATGTACAGGCCCAGTACATCTGCCTAAAAAATTGGTACAGTTGACACTTGATGTACATAGCACTATAAATATTGTACATATGTTAAAGCAACTCTCAGTGCTATATACACATGCAGATACATTGACAAATAAAATACATGAATTGAAGCTACCTGTAAATAGTCAGGATCCAGCCCCACTAATTATTGCTGTCACAGAGACAACCCAAAAGAGACAAAAATATGCTGTAGAACTCAAATTGGAGGGCTATGAAATTTTTGATTGCAATAGATGGTGGGGGGGCCTTACTTTATATATTTATACAAGCTTCACACCCACATTTAACAGGCCAGGAACCCGTATCGCTACCCAAGGCCAACAAACCACCTGCCACCCCACCCCTCCAGCCAATTTGTGACCCATTGTGCTCCTCAACAGCATGGAGAAAATCCTATCCAATGTTACTCTATGCCACATTCGAGACAAGATCGATGACTTTAATGGATTATGTCAAAGTTACTTCAAATGTGGACACAGCTGCACAGACATTGTATGGCCTCAACACATGCGTGTGTCAGTAGTCATGTCCAAACACTGGGACTTCCACAAATCGGGGCTTGACATGTCATGAGCCTTTCGCACAATTAAACGCAAAAAAAATCCTAGATGTACTACACCAAGCCAATTGCAATGTAGATGAGCTGCGAATAGTGAGACTACTACTTGCAGAAACCAAGCTGAGTGAATGAGTCAAGGCAATGAAGTCTGTAGTGTTTGAGACATCAAATGGATCCCCATGGGAGATGGTCTACTCCTTGTACTTTTCACCTGTTACCTTGCTGCTGCACTGAAATCCATCTAGGAAAATTCTACAAGACTAAACCCCCAGTGTCCATACTGGATATACCACTAGAGATGGAATATGCCGATGATGCGGACTTCACAGATGAGGAAAAGAACCCCATTGACGAATCTCTTTATGAATTAATCCAAAACAGAGTTCACCCACATATACCTATCTACAAAGCATGAAGCTAAAGAAAATGACGATCCACTTGATGGCAGCGAACCACGGAGGAAACGTAAAATCCTGGGCTCACCTGCTTTGCAGTACTTCTGACAATGCTGCATGCTACATCATGAGGAACACAGCTTTCTAGTTGTTCTGGAAGCTGTGGATTCCTAGATCAAAGATGCTCTTGACAAAAAGACTACGTTTATACAATACAACATGGGTATCCTTGATGCTGTGTAACTGTAACAGCTGGGTAGCTCCAAAGGCAACTCTAGATAAACTAGAAGCCTGCCACTGTAAAAACATGCACACCATCACTGGACACAGATGGCCAGATTGCATAATTTCCAATGATGTGGTATATAAGATGTGTAATACATCGGCGCCGCCTGTAAAGGAGATTTCAACTACCTACACATCGATTGGACTACCTGCATCACAAAAAGTGAAGATATATCTAATGCAGACTACCAATTCTTGGAATGTGTGAAGAGTGATTACTGGCGCCAGCACACTAACCATATTAGAGGCAGGTGGAGTGATAATCCAAGCATGATTGATCTTACCTTCACTAACAAAGAAAGTGTGATAGAGAACCTGTAAACATTAGACACACTGGGTAAAACTTATCATTCTGCCCTCTCATCTTGCTACAGGTGGTACACCCAGGACAACAACAGTACTCGTCTCAAGATGCACTGCAATAAAGGAAATTACGACAAAACGAGAGTGATGATGGACATAAAATGAAAACCGCATCTGGCAGGACAGGAAGTGAGAAATCATTGGGACATTTTCCTAGGAAAAGTATGTGAAGCTACCAGAGAATGTATACCCAGTAAGCCAATTACTCCAGGGCAAGCATAGCAGGAAGCAAGCACAACTTATGGAGACACTACATGAGGAACAAGAACAGTCAGACCTACCATGACTTTTTGCAAAACCATGAATCAAGTCAGATAACTAGTAAGGAAGTCAAAGAAACTACATGAAAGCGAGATCGCAAATCAAATTAAGATGAATCCAAAGCAATTCTGGAAGTACGTAAAGATTAAAACAAAAAAACAGGCAGACATTAATATTCCTGAGACAGACCACGTGACTGACACTGATGCTGGCAAAGCAAATGTCTTGCTTAAATCTGCCCAAAATAGCACCAAGCGCTACACTGACAGTAGAAGGTGTGGCCATAACAGTCAGTCTAGTACCAAATAAAATTGACTCACCCAAGATTGCTACGTCGCCCGGACCATACCAAATACACCCACAGGTTCTGAAAGAACTTAGCCCGATAATTAGCAAGCATATTGTAATGATATTTCAATCATCCCTAAATACCAGGATCCTTCCTGAGATTTGGAAACAGGCCAACATGACAGCCATTTTCAAGAAATGTAGTCGCTAAAGCCATGAGAATTACAGACCAAGAAGCTTAATCTGTATGCTGTGTAAATGCATGGAGTCAATAATACGGGATCTTATTGATAAGCACCTTGAGGAAAATATACTTTTCAGTAACTAGCAGTATGGGTTTATAAGTGGACGATCTATCTCCCTCGAGCTCCTGCATGTATTAGACAACTCATCTCAAATGTTTGACAATAAGGGTTATATAGATGTAATCTGTATGGATTTTCAGAAAGCCTTTGATAAAGTTCCACATTGGAGACTTGTCCACAAACTCGAAAACCGTGGAGTGATGGGAACAGTTCTAAGATGGGTGGCTAACTTTCTGGCTGAAAGGAAGCAACAGGTGCATGTTAATGGCACAGTCTCAGAATTTTCCCTATTAACCAGCGGTATGCCCCACGCAAGGTAGTGTGTTGCAAGCCCTATTGTTCGTAGTAAACATAAATGACTTACCAGAGTGTCTCCTCAGAAGTATCTATGTTTGCTGATGCCACCAAATTATTCCGGGAAATTACCAATAAAGAATATACCAAAGGCCTTCAGGAAGATCTATATGATCTGCAGGACTGGCCAAATATATTCCTCTTGAAATTCCACCCAGATAATTGCAAAGTTATGACAATCTCCACAACACCGAAGGAAGTGCTAGACTACTATATATACAAACTGAAGGACGGGTAACTGGCTTAGCAATTTGCTTTCCTTTCTGGATGATCATGTATTACCCAACTTATACAAATAAGTGATATGTGGTTCGAATCCACTAACAAGAACTATCCAGTAGACATGATATACTTTGACTTCAGTAAAGCGTTTGATACTGTCCAACAACAAGGACTACTTTTTAAATTAGATGCATATGGAATCCAAGGAAACATATGGAAACTAATACAAAGCTTCTTGCTAAACCAGAGACAGAGAGTTTCCTTTAACTCAGTATCATCTGACTGGACATAGGTAGTTAGATGCATGCACCATGAAAGTGTTCTTCGACCTGTTCTTTCTTTAATATACATTAATGACCTGCCAAATGTAGTACAGCCTTTTACTAGAATTTTTGCTGGTGACACCAAATTATTTAATTCTATCCAAAGTGAAAATCATTGTAATAACCTACAATCGGACCACGGTCATGTATGTGAATGGTCCACCCCGTGGAAAATAAAATTCAATACAGAAACATGTAAATCCTCACATGCAATGACAGCATCATCACTGACTGCCAATTCGGATTCCGCAAAATAACTATCTGTGACAGCACTCTGGTGTAGTGGCTGAGAGAGATATATGTCTGGATGCATCGGATTGAGTAACAGTACATCTACAGTGTCATCATTTGGTTCACAGCCAGTAATTTGCAGAGGCGGCATGTTAGAGATGTGGAGCCATGCCTATCCCACTTTGCAAGTACCAACTGTAGTTGGAATGCCAGTCACAAGTCTTGTCTCGAGGACAGCATTTCTGTTTCACACAATGTTGATTTGGATTCTGACCGTAGAAGGGATGGCCCCCTTCTGAGTTTGAACGATGTTTGTAACATGTATCGCAATGTAGACATATTTGATGCAGTGCCCCATAGATTAGCTTCCCAGAAGTTTATGATTGCCTCATGAACATTATGCTTCCAGAGCTCTGTATCCTGGATTGAACAAATCAGCCAAGGTTGGATTCTGAGCTGTCACAAGAAGAGGTTGAGACTGTTAACAAACACACAATGAACAATAGACATCACATGTACATATTCAGATATCTCAATAAAGTTACCTAACTTGCTTATGTCTTTTCTAACCCATGTATAGGTAATGGGTCTCTAGCCCTATTTTATGTTATTTGTTTACTTCTTTATTTTATTCTTCCCAACCCACCCACCCTTTCCAATGATGTATGACTTCAATAATATTATGAAATTAGTTTTTCATATAAGGTGCTTGAAGTGTGTTGTATCAGATTCTAATAGTAAAGCAATGTTGTTTGCGCGTCGGCTATCACCGCTACCAGCCACAAATTGTATGCATAATGCATTCTGGGAAGGTATTTCCCCAAAATATGCTAATATGGGAAAGGTCTATTACTCTGAAAGGAGGTGCTTCATAAAGTGGGGGAATTTGCATGTAAAAGAGCCAAGGAAAGGAAAATGTTACCGATCACCTGACAACAAAAGACATATCACAGTTGGTTCACTACTTGGCAAAGTTAGAGAAAAGGAGGTTGTCAAAAGGATAAGACCAATTCTGAACCAGAACAAAAGTAGACTCCAATTTGGATTTACTGAACACTGCTTCTCAAAAAATGCTGTATTTGTAATAACAGAGACTATTGCAGAAGCAATGGATACAAACAGTCATCAGTGTATTACTTTCATGGATGCGAGTAAAGCCTTTGACATAGTAAACCATCAAGGCATGTTATACACAATATACAAGCAAGGTATAAGAGGACAGCTCTGGGCAATAGTCAACAGCATGTATACTAACGTCAGATCAATTGTTAAATGGAAAGGTAACCTTTATGAAACAATCTATGAAGGTCAGGACATAAGACAAGGTGGTGAATCCTCAGCGGACCTCTTCAATAGCCGTAGCAACCCTCTACTCCGACAATATTATGACCATCCTGCTTGGTTTAGAATTGGGTGTATTTCAACGTATGCCATTATGTGTGCAGATGACCTAGCCATAATAGCAGATACATCAGTCTCCACGCAAATTATGATAAACGAAGCTCAAATAGATGCATCAAATGAATGCTACTTATTCAGCAGCATTAAAATAAAACAAGTAGCCATGAGAGGTTCGAAACCAGCACACCTAAGCTTAAATGGTGTTCCCCTTGAAAACACATGACATCTTGGGGTTGTACGAATGTCAAATGCTCCAAATAAGGACACACTAGAAGCCAAATGGGTTCCTCTACAATACCATCATAATCAGTCATGGGAGCGGGACTGCATGACTTAAACGGCTTGAATCCTCTAACATCAAAACAGTTATGTGATATACATAACTCCTGTTCTCATCCATGGACGTGAAGGTCTAATATTAATGCAGACAGACATAGAAAGGCTGGAGAAATTCTATAGATACTATCTGAAAGCCATACAGCATTTACCAACTGGAGCTGTCAACTCAGCTGTATACATATTATTGGGAGCCCTACCATTTGGAGGTGAACTCCACAAGAGAATGCTGACTTTCTTTGTACAAATGCTGAGGAGAGAAGGCTCTCTGGAGTGAGATATTTTGGAGCGACAACTTTTTATCAAGCTGCCATCATCAAACAGCTGGACAGTAAACATCAGGAAAATCATTCCGCAATATAAATTACCATCTGCATATACAATGTTGGAAACCCCACCAGACAAATTAGCATGGAAGAAAACAATCTCATCACATATTAACACCTACTGGGAGAATGAACTTAAGGAGGAGGCTGCGGAGAAATGCCCTGAAGTACCTGAACACAGACAATTAAAAAATCGGTACAGCACACATGAGGTGAAGCAGCTGTGGAACAGATAACACTTCAGTGTAAAAAGCAACCATCAAAGCCAAACTACTCGTACAGAGATATCATCTATTTGGTAGCTTAACTAGAAACAGAAAGGCAATAACTAAATGTCAACTGTGCAGCATGAAAATGGAAGATCTTCAGCACTTCATCCTGGACTGTCCAGAGCTAGAGCATGTTAGAAGCCCAACTATGACAAAGATCAGAACATTGATGCAGCAACAGAATATCATGACTACAGACGAATGCTAGAAGCCCAAAATTGCCATTAGCATGGTATAAGGGATCAAACTTAGGATAGATATACCATGCTGAAAAATTTGAAATGCACAGAAACAGATGGGCCCAATCAGATCTCAATCATCTTGAATCTTCATATGATATTCGTTTTCTCAATGGATATAACAGATGCCGACACTCTATTATAAAATATCTATCTAAGTCACACCTACCAGCAACTTTTCTCACCCCAATGCTACTGTGACTTTGTTGAGCACCACCGCCTCCCACCCTCCCAATGTACCATATTAAAAAACCCTATATCTACAATAAGGATCCAAGTTGGAATCTAAATATAAAATGATATGAAGACCCTTTATATGTAGAATACACTACATGTAGAACAATCATGACAATATGCCACAAAAATAGATGTTGAGCCTGCTTGTGTTCTGTGTTTACTTACGGATGTTTGTATAATTAACTAACACCCTATATATTGTAATGTTTTGTTTTGTTTGTAGGGGGGGGGGGGGGGTCCATTGATTCATATGCTCTGCCTTTGATGGACTGCCCAATTGTGATGTTTGTAGATTGTATATTAAGCATGGAATAAATAATCTTGAATCTTTAATCTCGAATGCTTATACAAATGACATTGGATGCAAGTAAACTTACGGATTCACACTTCAACGCATTAAAAAAATATGCTTAACTATGCTTTAACCTACATAAGAAATGTTCCGGTTTACTCCGACTTAATATTGATAGAAATCGTACATGAAACCAAATGATGTCGCGATTGATTGTAAATAACGTATTAAAAAACGCCCAACAACCCAAACGATAGTGAAATCAGATAGGAATATACTCCATATTTGGAGGTGAACCTGAGAGGACCTCCATGAGGCGGAATTTACATAACAAGAAGAAGAACAAGAAGAAAGAATCCTGCAAATTTTACATTCAAGGGAAAATATAAACCTATAATTTTAGAAAAAAGTATTGTTTGAACACCGTCTTTCCAGTATAAATGTACATTTCTACGATATGTTTAACTGACGAAAATCTTTTTAATAAATGTTTTTCTCTATTAATACCCGTTTTCGTATTTAATATGAAATAAGCTATCTCAGTGAGTCAGTCTGAGTTCCGAATACGCATGTGCAGCAAACGTCGTGTCAAAGGTCAAAGCACATTAACAAACCACTATGTGCGTTTGCTTAGCAATAATGACATAGCTTTTACGGCGTTGTCAGCTAAAAAAACTTTACAAACATCTCGCTTCATAAACTTAAAGATAAAATTCTTACGTAGTAATCACTGCGTGTTTGTAAAAGAAATTTCATATGGCTAACACGAATCGCACGAAATACCCTATTTTCGTATATATGCCCTATATAGTTAGCCTTTATAATATGTAGTACGGCTGTTTGATTCCAGCGACTGTCGCCGGGTATTATATATATATATTTTAATTTCATACCCATATTGATTAAAACCTACAAAATCAACAGTTTGTAACTATTATTTTTTATTTATATATAATTAGCAGCCTTGGCGGTTAGCGCGGAGCTTACTGTAGCAATACATGTATGTCAATTTATGGGCTGTTTGCTTATTTACAAACTTCTTTTTGATGAAAAATCACACAGATGTGAACAGTATAGCTTTGCTTTCGGATTTCAACTATCTGGGCAGCAATGTCTTCCAATCAAATTATGTTCAAAATACTCAACATATATAAAATGAAACAAAATAACTCTTAGCATAGGATGATTATGCCATGGCGACCGTCCGGCATCCATCAACTTTTGCTTAAAACAGGGTACCCATGGAAATCCTGAAAAGTCATGGAATTTGGAAAATCAGTATTTTCTATCTTAGGTCATGGAAAATGATAATCATGCAAAATAAATGAAATCTGAGACATAAATATCTATCACATCTATGCAATGAAAATTATAGCAACAGCTTGTCAAAACAAGGCGTTGGCTTGTTTGTTGCAAGACACAATATTTAGTCATATTGCAGAATTGCTCAGATCGTAACTTATGTAATTATGTGATAAACACAAATCTGCTAGAAATTTATTCTTGGAGGTAATGGAATTTGTAAATTTTGGTCTTGAAATGTCCTGGAATTTTAATCCCAGAAATGTGTACAAACACTGTTAAAACGCTACTTCTCATTAACCACTTGGTGGATTTCAACCTAATTTGGTTGGAAGGACCCTATTTGGGTAGGCTTGAGAACTTATATATAAAATTTTGATTGTTACTGTAAATTTCTTGGATGAGAATCTTAGATTTTATGAAAAATCTACCAGAAATTGTCAAACCACTACTCATTAATCGCTGGGTGGATTTCAACCTAATTTGGTTGGAAGAACCATATTTGTGTAGGCTTGAGAACTTATATACAAAATTTTGATTGTTACTGTAAATTTCTTGGATAAGAATCTTAGATTTTATGAAAAATCTACCAGAAATTGTCAAACCGCTACTCATTAATCGCTGGGTGGATTTCAACCTAATTTGGTTGGAAGAACCATATTTGTGTAGGCTTGAGAACTTATATACAAAATTTTGATTGTTACTGTAAATTTCTTGGATAAGAATCTTAGATTTTATGAAAAATCTACCAGAAATTGTCAAACCGCTACTCATTAATCGCTGGGTGGATTTCAACCTAATTTGGCTGAAAGGACCCTATGGGTCTAGACAGTTGTCCTTTTGCGCGTATATACGCATAAAAATGGCAGAGGGATGCATAAAAATGAACCCTCTGCGTCCCTGAGGACGCACGAGGGACGCAGTAAAAAAGTGTAACGGAAACTGGTAACTTTGCGTGCGCTTAATTATCGATTATATTATCGTGTGTGTATATTTATTTGAGCATGTTTTTACTTTAAAAAATATACCTAATGTATTGTGTTCAATAAAAACGAACTTACTGCGTTGTTTAAGACTATGATTTGTTGTATGTTTTCTTGCACAACTCAAAGTTGTTAATGCCCATAAATTAGATTCAACCGCCAAAATTAATTGTAAACACAATCCCCAGATCATCCTTAATATTCCATTTGATCTTTTTTTATATATAAATAATGAGTTTACAAGTCCGACGTCAGTCGCCTTGTTTGGCCTACAAATTGCAAAAATACCCACCATGTTTCTGTCTGTTGTGCTAAACGTCAGTGTGACGTATTTGATTGGGTAACAGCGGAATTTCCCTCTAGAGGAACTCACGCTTGAGAAATCCAATACAACTGATCAAGCGTATACAAACGTGTCTGGGCGTCTTAACTCTTTCACAGCTCAGAACATTGGACAGATCACAAAGTTGTTATCACTAATATGTTGAATATTTTGAAATTAATTTGCGCATGCCTACTTGCCTAAAGCACGACTTACAGGCAAAATATTTTTTTCTATTTTCTTATCAAAATATCTAAATGGATGAAGGAATATATGGAAGATATTGTGATATCTTTTACATTTGAATGGCCATTTGACGGATTAGCGGCAGTGTCTTTGCATTGCTGTTTGAATAACGGTATCAATACGTGCTATACGCTGTCTTTTATTTAGTAATAGCGGCTGATTGATTGACTGATGGATTAGTGTTTATAATGTTTAACAATACTCGATCGTTAGGTGTTCCCAATTTCTCAACTAAAAAGCTCATCACAGCAGCGATGTTCAACGATATCGTCGATCTCCAGGTAGGCATACGTTAAAATATTGATTTTTTCCAAACAGCGTATAGTTCAAAGCTCCCAGATACAAGCGTCCTTATTGGATACACGCTAATGCGTTATCTATGCTTCAACCAATCAGCAATCGCGTTACATAGTTCCTCCCTATGAATTAGAGATATCCGGTTATTGGCTGATATATTTTCACTAATTTACGCAGTTTAATCTGATTTATACAGATTATTTTTGATAAATTATTGTTTTGTCTGATTTTAGCTTGTAATTTTTCAATTCGTCCAAAGTCAAGTCAGGGTTTAATAGAAAAACTAATGCAGTGGTCTTTGCTAATTACTAATGTAGTGGTCTTTGGAAATGTTAATCATACAAGGGTGTCAATATAGGTTGGTTGGTTTATCAGACAACAAACAAGTACAGTGCTTTAAGTTATTGTTTGTTGACATGCAGTTCAAATGTTATTTGTTAAATATACAAGGGCCATTTCAATAGATCAATTTTAGCCACCATTGTAGATCACAGAATACATATTTTTGAAAATTTACCACTGCATAGTTAATATTCTCTATATATACATTGACAGTATTTACACAATGTCATAACTAGTGCTTTCAACATGTTTAATAAAGTACTTTATAATTAGATCAATGTGTTGTGTTTATTTTAAGAAAAAAAACATGGGAGCCCCATATTTCAGATGAAGACCCCATGGGACCCCCCGATTTTACTGTGGGACCCCCAAATCTGAGAGTGTGGGGTCCTTGGGACCCGCAAAAATCAGATGTTGTGGGCAACACTGGGTCTAGACTTAGAACTGTATTGAGAATTTTAATTGCTGAATTTTTTGGGTGAGAATCGGAAATTGTCAAAACGCTAATTTTCATTAACCGCTGGGTGGATTTCAATCTAATATGGCTGGAATAACCCTATTTCGGTAAGCTTCAGAACTGGTATACAGAATTTTGATGGGTCAATTTTGTTGATGACCATCTTGAATTATAAGGTGCTACACAATTTCAACCAGATTTAGCTGGATGGACCCTAGGGCAGTAGGCTTCAGAACTTATATACAGAATTTTGGTTGGTCAATTTTTCTGGTGGCCATCTTGGAATTTTGGAAAATTTTGTAAATAGGCTTAGAGCCTACTCCTCATTAACCACATCGCCGATTTTAACCCAACCCGACTGGAATGACCCTAGGTGGGTAGGCTTCAAAACTTGTATACAGAATTTTGATTGGTCAAGTTTTCCGGTGGCCATCTTGTATTTTCCAGTAATCCTTAAAAAACTACTCCATTTCAACCAAACCGTGATGAATGATCTGATAATGATAGGCTTTAAGAGAACAAATAGGAATTTGATGGGTCAATTGTGTTTTATGGCCATCTTGGATTTTCCCATGTCTATTTAAATGCAAATAGTTCAGAGGGTAATGGTCCAAGTGAGCGTCACAGGCCCAAGGAAGTCCTGTCTCTAATTCAATTTGACAAAACAAATCATATTAATTAATTAGTAAGGAAGTCAATATATGTTAAGATTTGTTTCATTTTATCATATCTAGGCACACAATTTAAACCCCTAAAAGTATACAATTTTAACAATTCTGTTTTGAAGCATTTTTGTGTGAATATGCACCTTTAATATTTATTAGAAAATTTATTTCTTTGGCTATAGACCTTTCCACTTTATACATCCATCCTATGATGTCATAATCAACTATGTGATGTGTAGAATGACATCATAATGAATGTAAGTACATCACGCATGCATATATTTGAAGGTTGTACGAATTGTATGTCTTTATTGTTTAATAAATATCCTGTTGAATATTTTGAAACTAATTTTACTGGGTGATGTTGCTGCCTATGGCAGCAACAGCACCCAGTAAAATTATTTACAAAATATTCAACAGCTTACCTGTATAGTTTTCAGGAAATTGATAGTTAGGGTATTAGGGATCGATCAATCCCAACACGGCGAAGTGTGGGTGGAGCTTATCTAAAGATGAGCGGGGCATAGCTAAAATTGAAATGGTCCATTGCTGAAAAGTGCACGAGTAAAATATACAATGCTTATATCTTCTTATTTCTTCTGTTGATAGGGCCACTACATGTTCTTAATGAAGATAATGAGACTGTGAGTATTCTTTGGACAAGAGACTTGTAAAAATTGGCATGGCTGTTCAAATGGCATCTAACGAGATGACGCCGGAGGAGAAGCTCGCCCAGGCACACAATTTGAAGGGACAAGGAAATGAGTGTTTCAAGGACAGAAATATTAAACAGGCTATCGGCAAATACCATAGGGCGCTGATGTATTTACGTGGTATCGTGCAGCCGAGTGGTGACAGTAACGGGATAGGCAGCATGCTAGATAACTATAAGACGCCGGTTATGCCAGAAGTACTGGAGGAGGCTAAGGCTCTACAAGTTATATGTTATAACAACTTGGCTGGTATGTACCGGTTGTGTACTAAATCTAGAAATTCATTCTCAACCGAGTGAGTTGTATGTGTAGTAGTATAACACGCAGCAGGGATAGAAATTACCATTTACCCTCTTGCCTGTGGAAACCAGAATTTCAAAGCTAAGCATTGGTTGTTAATGGTATATATAGGACAAGCATGATAAATACTGAAAGACTATTTAACCCTTTGACCCTCGAATTTGTTGAAGAAAATTTACTACTTTCTCATAGAAAATTTTACAGTTTGATGGTTTGCAACGACATAAAACATAGCACTGTTTATATAATTTTGTAAGATTACAATATTCGTGCAAATATCAGTGAGTGCTATATGCACTTAGGCCTCTGCGTCTTTAACACTCACGTCGGCCAAAAATGGTTTCTTCAGTGGACTTGAGAAATGTCCATTTGCAGCCCAAGAGAAGCTTCTTTTTGAAAATAACCGAGCCAGTCATTCCAGTAGTAAATTTTCAAAAATATGCCTCTTGGTCTGCAAATGGACATTTTCTATGAGAAAATTGACTTTTTTGGAAATTCAAGGGTAAAGGGCTAATGGAATGGATGGTAAGATAAGATTTTTCAAGAAAATTAAAAAATTTACTGTTTGAATGTCCATTTGCAAGCCAAGATTAGACAATTTTTGAAAACTTCACATTAGAATGACTGGCTCGATTATCGAGTCAGTCATTCCAGACGTAAATTATCAAAAATTTGTCGTAAATCTTAACCTGCAAATGGAAATTTTTCAAGACCACTGCAGAGGCCATAAAAGGGATAATTCTTGTCAAAATTGCCTTCTGCGGTGGTCTTATGAAATGTCAATTTACAGAACAAGAGAAGACAATTATTTAAAATTTATGACTGAATTTTCTGGCTTGATAACAGAGCCACTAACTCTATTGGTAAATTTTGAAATATACTCTGATCTTGCTCTGCTAATGTACCACCTGCCTGAGAAAAAATTTCCTTGCCAAATTTGACCATGACAGTGTTGACTTTATGAATATATAATTAACCAATTATATGTTTGATTTTCACAGCATGTATACTACTTCAAGATGAACCCAACTACTCAAAAGTTTGTCAGCATTGTAATTCCGTGCTGGAGTTATCTCCCATGAATACAAAGGCATTATACAGAAAAGGCGTTGCGTTGTATCATCTTCGTGATTTTGACACTGGTGTTGAGGTTCTCATGAAAGCTAGGGATAATGGCGCGAGTGCGGGTAAGATTACAAAATATGCAGCCAAACCCCCCCCCCCCTCCACCCCGAGAGAGTGAGAGAGAGAGAGAACTTGTTTTACCGTAATTCTGGGGACATTTTCACGTCTAGGCCCTACACTCTGGGGACATGCTTGGATTGTGGGGACAATACCCTGTCCCCACAATTACGGTAGCTCAAATGATCGGGATAAGCGTGAAACGTCCAAAAATGTATTTAAAATTTGTGTCCCCACAATTCATGTTTTTCAATTTTTTTTTACGTTTTTTCATTTCTCTCGCCTTCTCTGACATTGAAATGTCCCCACAAAATTATCTCACACTCTCACGTAAAAAAAATATTGCACAAGGCATACGAACACGTGATATGATAAACACTCATGTGCACGGACTAGGCGGTGGTGTACCCTCCCATCCAGATACTGCTGCTAATGCATGAACTGCCAATCAGAGAGTATGTCCCCACAGTGTTTCTCACATTTGTGGGGACTCTCTCACTAGGTCCCCGCTCTCTGTGTGCGTGTGTGTGCTGGGGGGGGGGGGGGGGGGAGGAGGAGGAGGAGAGAGAGATTTGACTGTCAGTGGCTTAGCCACCAACAACATTCAGTCAAATTGTTTTCAAAATATTCAGCATATCCAGAGATAAACCCCATGGAAAATGTCTGCAGAAATTCATCAGCAGGCGGTTAAAGATGGAAAGTCATGGAGTCAGCATTTTTATGCTCCCCGAAAAAAATTTCGCTGGAGCATATAGTCGCCGCTTTGTCCGTCCATCCGTTCACCATATATGAGCTTGTCCGGGGCATAGTTTCAAGACTTTTTCACATACAAACTTGGTATGTGGATGCATCTTAGGGAGTATGAAACCTAACTAACCTACTTTTCATGGTCGACTGAATATCACAGAAAATGTTTGTCCGAGCCATAGTTTCAAGACATTTTCACATATGGTCACCAAACTTGGTATGTGGATGCATCTTAGGAAGAAGGTGTGCACGGTATGAAAAGTAGGTCATGCTAACCTACTTTCATGGTCGACTGCATATCACAGAAAATTTTTGTCCGAGCCATAGTTTCAAGACATTTTCACATATGGTCACCAAACTTGGTATGTGGATGCATCTTAGGGAGAAGGTGTGCACAGTATGAAAAGTAGGTCATGCTGACGTACTTTTCATGGTTGACTGAATATCACAGAAAATGTTTCTCCGGGCCATAGTTTCAAGACTTTCTCACATATGGTCACCAAACTTGGTATTGATTATTACAGAAAATATCTCTGTTCATTTTGAATATGGTTTTTATATGGTGCCAAGCAAAGTCTAAGATGGCCCATATAGAATCATTTATGAGGTAATGACGTCATCCTACACGCTGCTTAGCTGATTATGACGTCAGATTGATAGATGGATACTCTGGAAAGGTGAATTGATTATAATGTCAGATACTTAAGTGATGGATCAGATCCCTCCATTCTTATAGCATACCCGGGCAGAGATAAATTAGGTGAACACGCTGCCAGGAGAGAGAGAGAGAGAGAGACGTTGTTAACTGATGTTGCTGGAATTGTCCATCACAGTGACCTCACCAATGATGGTAATGGAGGATTCCACTTTATCCATCAATCATACGATGTCATAATCAACTATGTGACGTGTAGGGTGATGTCATAATCAATTACATCATGAATGACGTAGTTGGGTTCATCACAAGCACTTATTGTATGTCTTTACTATTTATTAAACATGCTGTTGAATATTTTGAAACCAATTTAACCTGGCACTTGTTGTTTCCCAGTCAAATTAGTTTCAAAATATTCAACAGCTTACCTGTATAGCTTACAGGAAATTGAGATTCATGCCCAAAAACTTACATAAAACCAATTTTGGCTTCAAAATCCATCAAATAAAAATATCCAATATGATCGTCAAACACGCTACATTCTGATTGGTCAACAATGGCCATGTTTTTTAACCTATCAGATTCCCTTGATCAAACTATAATGGCCCTTAGTCCAAAATCATATCTCCCAAATTTTATCTCGATCTGTTCAGCAGTTCTGGAGAAGTTGTTTACGCGAAAACCAGATCATCCAAGATCGCCACCAAACCAATTTACCAATCAAGTTCCCTTGAACAAACTTTGTTCAGCTGTTGCAATAGATGAGTTTTGAATCATTCCCCAAGTGGTTTCAGAGAAGATTTAAAAAAATTTTCTAAAAGTAAGCTAAGATCCAAGATGGTCACCAGGCAAATTGGCAGATTGGCTTCCTTTGTACAAACTTAGCTAGAGATGGGCGGGGCGTAGCTAAAACTGGATTCCACCATTCTTTACGGAATCCATACCTTGCCACACAGTTTAACCCTTTAACCCTCAAATTTATTCAAGAAAACTTCAATTTCCTCAACGAAAATGTCCATTTGCAGACCAAGAGAACTCTTTTTGAAAATTTACTGCTGGAAAGACTGGCTTGATAACCGAGCCAGTCACTCGTGGTAAATTTTCAAAAACAGTCTTCTCTTGGTCTGCAAATGAGAAAATGTGAATTTTCTTGAATAAATTTAACGGTTTAAGGGGTTGAACTACTATTGCAGAAGATGTGTAGCTGGGTACTAGTCTAGATTAACCCTTTCTGTTGTCTGTTTTGAAAAATGGGTTATTTTTGTCCACTAAGATATCAAGATTTGACAAAATGCGATAAAGTGGGAAGGGAAAAATGGGCCATGGGAATGTTGATTTACCATAGGAAACCATAATTTCATCAAACTTACATTAGGTAGGGAAATATTTACAGCTTTATGTTTCATATAGCCATGGTAAGCGAAGCGTATCGACGATTTTGAATTTTCAGCAATTTCATAATAACTATATGTAACCGAGCTTGTGTGGCTGGTCAACAATAGTTAACTACATGTAGCTAGTTAACTATTTCAAGTTCGACTGGGATCCAGTTAACAATAGCTAACTGTGGTTAGCCAGTCGAACTTGACCCTACTGTTATATATTTAACCCTTAGCACACTGATGTCAATATTCTATCTTTTACAGTCTCAATAGCAAGGAAACTAGTGTACATTTTTCAACAATTTTGGTGGAAGATGTTGCTGTCTACGACAGTACCATCTTCCACCAAATTTGTTGAAAAATAAACACTGGTTCGTCTTTTATTTTTATTTGAAAATTTAAACTTTTGACATCAGAGTGATAAGGGTTAACTAGAGTTTTAGTGATGCAGTGCATCATGAAGTATACTCCCACCTTCCGCTGAAATCCAGCGTTCATTGAATGTATGTATGATTACTGTTTTCTGCGGCTGTAGTAGTAGAAACATCCTACAGCTGCAATCAGTCCTTCGCTTTCGTTGAATGCATGCGATTAATATCGAAGTTTGGTGAACCATGAATTGATATTAGTTACAACTAGAATGCATCCATACACCAAGATTGGTTAATGTATACAAAAGCCTCAAACAAAAGCCCAGACAAGAATTGTCTATCATGCTCAATGAACCATGAAAAGTAGGTCAGGTTGACATACTTTTGATATGCGGCTACAACAATGACCTACAAAAATGTACAATGCATCCATACACCAAGTCCGCTTACTGTATTAAAAAACTATTGAAACTGCAGCCCATACAAGAATAATCTCTGATGTTCAGTGAACCATAAATAGTAGGTCATGCTTTGGTTACTGTACACAAAACACTCTTGAAACTACAGACCGGACAAGAATAATCTATGGTGTACCATGAAGCATGAAAAGTAGGTCATGGTGACCTACTTTTGGTACATGACACCATTAGGCCATGATGCAGCCATATACTAAGCATGCCAAGTTTGGCTACTATATACAAAAAAACTACAGCCCCGACAAGAATAATCTTTGATGTTCCTTGAAGCATGAAATGTAGGTTAGACTGACCTACTTTTGATAGCTGACACACTTTTACATGGTGCATATATATACCAAGTTTGGTTACTATATACAAAAAACTCTTGAAACAATCCTTACCAGTCTGATCTCAATATTCTATCTTTTAGTGTGTCGACAGCAAAGAAACTGGTGTACATTTTTCAACAATTTGGGTGGCACCTTCCACCAAATTTGTTGAAAAATGAACAGCAGTTCATTGTTTAATTTAATTTGAAATTTTAAAGTTTTAGCATCAGAGTGGAAAGAGTTATGCCTGGAGAAGAATAATCTCTGATGTTCAGTGAACTGTGAAAAGTAGGTCATGCAGACCTACTTTTGATACATGACACACCTTTAGGCTGTGATGCCTTACATATGGCAAGTTTGGTTACTGTATACAAAAAAACTATTAAAACTACAGCCCAGACAAGAATAATGTATGATATTCAGTGAACTTTGAAATGTAGGTCACACTGACATACTTTTGATACATGACACACTTTAGGCCGTGATGCATCCATATACCAGGTTTGGTGACTATATATACACCTGTGCAAAAGTTAAGCATCAGCAAAAACAATAGAACGTAGAAACATGATGGTACAACTAGGCTGCCATACTTTTTGTCCCCGCATTAGCTGACATAATTCCAAGTACGAAATGCACATGCATGCATGACTTCACGCCGCTTGATGTCCGTGCGTGGCGGGAAACAGCACACGTGTTCAGTTATGTAAAAGTCCAGTTTGAGGTGTAGAACATTACATACAGATTTAGGCGACAAGATTAGGAATTTTGTGTTCATGACCATGGTTTATTTGTACAGAGAGAATTAGCTCTTGATTGTGAACCGCTATGGCAAGACGAAGGTTAAGTGATCGTGTGAAATGGCAAATCATAGGCATGCATACCACTGGTATGTCATGCAGAGAGATTGGCAGACAGCTGAACATTAACCATACTGTAATCAGTCGTTTGATTGCAAAACATGGGCAAACTAACGAGGTGAAGGACAGGCCTAGATCTGGAAGACCGAAGAAGACTACTGCCCGTGATGATCGAGCCCTAGTACGCTTTGTTAGGAGATCTCCATTCACCAACAGCAGAGTGCTCAGCCAGCAATGGGAAACGCGCAATAGTGTGTCAATGTCTACCGTCAAAAGGAGACTGTATGCTGCTGGCATGAAAGCTAGGAGACCTGTCAGACGTCCTCTCCTCACTGCACACCACAAAGAGGAGCGTCTGAGGTGGTGCAACGAAAGAAGACACTGGAACATGAGATCCTGGAGATGGGTACACTGGTCCGATGAAAGTCGGTTCCTGCTTCATGCCACAGATGGTCGAACTCGTGTATGGAGGTCCAGATGCACGGCGTACGACCAAGGTAACATCATGGAAGAAGTTCCATTTGGTGGAGGTTCCGTTATGATATGGGGGTGCATCTCATTTGATTGTAAGCTGGATCTGTTGACTGTACCTGGAACACTAAATGGACAAAGATATCAAGATTCCATACTGAATAGAGTTGTGGTCCCTCATTTTGTAAATCATGCACCTGGAACCCACCCTATATTCATGGATGACAACGCCCGACCACATCGTGCTAGAGCTGTGCATGAATACCTCCGCCAGAATGCCATCGAAACCCTACCATGGCCAGCAAGGAGCCCTGACATGAACCCTATTGAGCATATCTGGGACATTCTGGGAAACATGGTGAGAAGGAGGGATCCTCCTGTGCAGAACCTACAGGAATTAACAGACGCACTCCATCTTGAATGGCAATGAATACCACAATGGCGTATCAGTCGGTTGGTGACCAGCATGAGATGTCGTGTCCAGGCCGTCATCCAGGCACAAGGTGGATATACCCGGTATTAATAATGACAGTCTCAAACTCGTGCACAGATGTTAAACTTCGTTTTCAGACACCATTAATGACAATCTAGCCACGTGTGTCAACTGTAGGGCAATAGTTGTCAGTTGTGTCAACGTAACCATATTCAGGCCTCGTTTTCAAGTTCAAACAAAAACATACAGTGTTTCCCCACCATCATAATCAGCATTCCTCTAGTTGCATTATTACCTCTTGCACTAAGATGGATGGGTACATAAATGTTTATGCTATTGCTTTCTTCATAGCACATGAATATACCCTCGCATGTGCGTAAAAATAGGGTGGTGCTTAACTTTTGCACAACTTTATATTTGCTTGGAGTATTGTGAAGAAACTTCATGGGAACATTGGCTAAGGTACTATGGAAATGTACATTATTTTGTGGGTCAGTCAGCCCATCCCTCCATCCATCCATCCCTTTGTCTCTGAATTTGTCTTTGTCCGTCCATGCAAATTTGGGGTTTTCGTTCAATAACTTTATCTTTGCTTGGAGTATTGTGAGGAAACTTCATGGGACCATCGGCTATGGTACTATGGAAATGTACATTATTTTGTGGGTCAGCCAGCCCATCCCTACATCCATCCAGCCCTTTGTCTCTGAATTTGTGTCTGTCCATCCGTGCAAATTTTGGGCCTTCGTTCAATAACTTTATTTTTTCTTGGAGTATTGTGACGAAACTTCATGGGAACATTGGCGATGGTACTAGGGAAATGTACATTATTTTGTGTGTCAGTCAGCCCATCCCTATGTCCATGCATCCCTTTATTGTGTCTATCCGTCCGTGCAAATATTGGGCTTTCGTTCAATAACTTTATTTTTGCTTGGAGTATTGTGACGAAACTTCATGGGAACATTGGCGATGGTACTAGAGAAATGTACATTATTTTGTGGGTTCTACCAATTGTAGGTATGTCATACTCAATCAACAATCTAATATAGATTAATTAAATGCTGCCATAAAGGTCATGTCATTTCTGTTTTGTGATGGTCAAACAAGATTGTGTCCATTATCTTTGGTCATTATCATTCAATAACTAAACCTTCTACTTGAATGTGTTATTGAATAGGTTAGTAATCTCATGTGGCTAGTTTATAATTATTAGCTCCCCTTTGTCTGTGTATCCATCCATATGTCTATCCAAATCAGTGGGATTATGTCATCCCACGAACATGGCTGCTGTTGCGGGGTTGGGGGTGGATTATTTGATTTATATCATCTAGTTTAGCCACATCTTTACGTCAATGTCACTTAGGAACATGTTTGCAGTCAGTCATCATCAGTTAATACTATCAATTTTACAGTCCAGATACAATAGGGTCTACAATATATTCCTTAGGCAGCAACAACTTTCAGTCATATTAGTTTCAAAATATTCAACATCGTAAACAGGAATTGTTGCTTTGCAATTATAATGCTGGAATTAGTCAGGATTCAGCCAATCAAGAAAATTAAATTAATTTAAATAATTAGCCAATGATTTAGCCAATTCTGCTTTTCATTAGCCAGATTTCAGTTTTACTAGCATTTGGCTAATGGGCTCGTGGGTAGAGCTGTCCCTGATTATATATAGGCCTAATACTTTGCAAATATTCTTTTATTACAATGGTAAACAGTAGTTCCTGAAATTAGTCTGTAAAACATTGTTCAAACGTGAATTCTGATTTTTTATATTGACCCGCTAATGGTGTTTGACACAACATGTTTGAATGGACACGAATATCAACATACACTGCACTGTTGCTATGGAAGTATTCTGCACTGTAAATATTCATGATGTGTGGATCGTGATAATGGAACTTACACTCATCCCATAGCCATACATTTGGCACAGAGATTACTTTTAACACTTTAATGGCTAAATTTGGTCAAAAAATATATAATATTTACTTGTAGAATGTCCATTTGCAGGCCAAGAGAAGACTATCTTTGAAAATTTACCGCTGGAATGACTGGCTCGGTTATCGAGCCAGTCATCCTAGTGGTAAATTTGCAAAATAATCTTATGGACATTCCCCAAGACCATTACAGAGGCTGGTTTTGGTCGACTTCATCGGGAAAGGGTTAAGGCAGGTTGTTGGCTGCAATTTTTCATTTCAATCAACACCTCTGCTTTTGAATATTCTTGTGTAACTGTCTGGTGTAAATGTCTGGCGATAGTGTACATGAAGATTATCAATTTTGTCCACCACATGTTGCTATTAATTTGATGACACAATGGTCAACTTAACTGAACGGTGTAATGAAACGTTCTGTGGACAACAAATAACAAATGCGCGTGTGTTGCCTATGCAGATTATTGTCGTTATTATTGGGGCGGTGTGCATTCTGTTAGGAATACCAGGCAATCTGCTAACATTTGTCATAATAACAAGGAAGAGATTTCGAGGTCTGTCTGCCAGCGTGTATATAGGCTGCCTTTCTGTCAGTGATACAGTTGTCATCATCTCACTTGTCTTGCCAGAATGTATCCAGTTGATAAAGCAGGGCAACTTTCTCTTGTGGGGATCTTTACTTTGTACTTTACGTGTTTTTGTGGCTAGAGTTTCAGGAACATTTTCTAATGGTATAATTGCTATTCTGTCTATAGATAGGTTTATCGCCATGTTTCGCCCACTGTTCTACCGGAGAGTATGTTCTAAGAAGGTAGCTGGTTTGATAGTTGGAGTCATTTTCATAATGCACTCAATGTTAAGAATGCCATTTTTTCTGGAACGAGTATTGGATACAGAAGCTGGATATTGTGGAATTGTCATGGATGTTATGGTCATAGCTGATTATCAATTATGGTTGGATTTATCTCTCTACAGCATCGTACCATGCATCATTGTTCTTATGAGCAGCACAGGAATTATTCTTGTGTACCGCAGACAGAGATCAATTATGCCAACATCTTCAGCAAGTGGTCAGATGAAACAGACACGTTTAACTAAGATGTTGCTGACACTGTCCATGGTATTGGTCACTTGTACCTCACCACTGGTGTTGCTACACATTATGGAGAAGCATGGACATGACATATCCCCTATCTTTAGATACATAGGAATGTGCCTTATGTTCATAAACCATTCTCTAAACTTCTTTCACCGTGCATGATGGAAAGTATATACAAAGTATTGAGGTGACTGTTTCAAAGTGTTTTAGCTCAACTTTACAAACTAAATCGAGCTATTATGATACCCTCCACGTCGTCTGGCTGTGGTGGTTGCAACGTCCAATTTGCGTTTATCTCAACTTATCTCTATATTTATACGGTTTTACCGCATGTTTGGTTAAGCATACTGGACCCAAACTTGAACACATGCTTCCTTATAACGACACAGCATCTCACGATGATATTGGGGTCAAAAGGTCAATAGTCAAAGTCGCTGTGACCGTGGTAAAATTCTTGGATAAAACCTTGGATTTTTCAGCATTAAAATTTTCCGTTTAGGTTGACTTTTTAGCTTCACTTTACGAAGTAAAACGAGCTATTGCGATACCGTGCACGTCGTACGGCGGTGCCGGCGGCGTCCAATTTGTATTTAGCTCAACTTTTCTGTTTATATCTCAGGTTTTGTTAATCATACTGGACCCAAACTTGGACACATGCTTCCTTATAAGGATGTGGCATCTCAGGATAACCTTGATGTCAAAAGGGCAAAGGTCAAGGTCACTGACCTTGGTAAAAACTTAACATTTTCATTTAGCTGACCTTTTCGGTTTATATCTCAGGCTTGGTTAATCGTACTGGAGCCAAACTTGGAGACATGCCTCCTTATAATGAACCTGACATCACACAATTATGTTGAGGTCAAAAGGTCATCACAGGTTTGGTTAATCATACTGGACCCAAACTTGGATACATGCCTCCTTGTAATGACATGGTTCTGGTTAAAAGGTCAAAGGTCACTGATATGCATGGTGACTGTCTGTCATCCATCCATCAACCTTTGTTTAAAAACGCTACTCATTAACCGGTTGGTGGATTTCAACCAAATTTGGCTGGATTGACCCTAGGGGGTAGGCTTCAGAATTGATCAAATTTCCCTAAAATGATCAAAACACTACTCATTAACCTTTTGGCAGATTTCAACCTGAATTGGCTGGAAGGACCCTAATGCTTTCGGTTTCAGAACACATGTAGAGAATTTTGATTGGTGAATTTATTTGCATGAAAATCTGTGATTTTATGAAAAATTTACCGGAAATTGTCAAAACTCTACTCCTTGTTAACCGCTTGGCACATTTCAACTTACTGTGGCTGGAATGGCCTTATGGGGATATGCTTCAAAACATATATACAGAATTTTGATTGGTCAAACTTTTTGGTGAAAACTAGATTTTATTAAAGATTTACTGGAAATTGTCTAAACACTAGAGCTGGGCGGTATTGATATTTACATGACGGTATCGGTACCATGAAAAAATACCGCGGTACCATGGTATACCGTCATCTGAGCTTGAGGCATGCCACGAAATTAGAAAAAAAAATTCCATTTCCTTCTCACTTCCATCTCCAATCAACGGTAAATATAGGTAAAATAAATAAATCGGATTCCTGATTTAGAGAAGAAAAACATGGCTATTGCGACTGTTTAGTTTCACGATTTTATTAGGTCACTATTTTTATTGACGTATTATTATTCACGGTAATATCGGTCAAAGGGTGTGGTCAACTCGCTAACTTTAACCCACTGTTTGAGGCATTGGGGTGTACTATTTTCAATCTGGATTGTTCTTGCTATTAATGCGTGCGACCAGCAAACGGTAAATTTTATTTTGGCAGTCGAGCACTTTGATAAACAGAGTCCAGACAAAATCTGCGAGTATTTAAACGGGGCGAGTGTTGTACTCTTTTATTTCTGTTGGAGTCGTGTATTCTGTTACTCGCGAAAACAGGCCTATACACATACATATAACACGACATTGAATATAGCCGATTCCAAAGCTTCTGATAATTACCAAGTACCCGATGTGCAGACTCGTTACTCGCCATGCTTAAAAAGCTATTTCCGCGAACTTCCCACGTGTAGCCAGTCGAAAAATGAATTACGAAAACTAAAACACTATAATTTTTAGGTGTCGTTGTTTAAACTGGATTTAATCCTTAAAGAAATTTCTTAAAACAAGCCAGAAAAATAAAAAATAACGACTTCAACGCTGCTTGTTGTTAATAAATTAGCACGTGATCAAAACGGCGCGAGCAAATACTACGTTTTAGTAAATTTTCATTGATAAATTCAGCGTAGTAATGTATTTTCCCATGGTCTAGTTCATGACCAACCAATCAGATACGTAGGCTGGTACCCGACTCCTCATACCCTCGCTGACGATTCTCTGGCTCAGGATATGGCCACTATTGCGATTATGAGCAATTGGAGTCGGGTACCAGCTTATCAGATACATCTTTACGAGATCGCTGTTGTGTTTGAATAGCACGCAGTTTGTATGTTATTTTGTTATTCTAGCGTGTTTGTTCGGTGACAAAATGTTTGGAGTAATAAATTACAAATAATAGAAACGGGAATAGGGAATATATTATAGTGTAATTACTACCGGCTGACGGCCAGAGAATGTTAGATGTTTTAAATAAAGCAATTTTACCGTGAGACTTTCAAGACGTACGTTTGACATACAATTCTGCCTGTCATTATTTTGTAATTGACGTCTTGATGTTTGTTTTTACAATGACCCTTTCACCTCAACTCGGCTAATAGTTAGGGATGCCTGTATTTTTGGCACTATTAGCACTTATTTACCCTTGGTCAAGTCAGATTTTATGAATATATTTCTCAAATATTGCTCAAACATTATGGACGGGATTCATGGTATTTGGAAATGGCAACGGTCACGGTATCGGTTCACGGTATACCGCGGTCCTCACGGTACTACCGTCAGACTGCCCAGCTCTACTAAACACTACTCATCATTAACCGCTTGAAAGATTTCAACCCTAGTTGGCTAGACAGACCCTATCATGGTAGGCTTTTTTTATGAAAAATGTACCAGAAATTGTCAAAATGCATCTTGTCCATAACCGCTTGGTGGATTTTATCCAAATTTGGCTGGAAGGATTCTATAGTGGTAGGCTCTAGACCTGTTAGTCAGAATTTTGTTTTGTCTATTTTTTGGTTGCCATTTAGATTTTTTGAAAACTTTCCAGAACCATTTAATTAGTGGGCCAATTTCAACGAAACGTACATATCAAATGAGAATTTTGATTGGTCAATTTCTTTGGTGGCCATCTTGGATTTTTTTCTAAAATTATCATGTTTACCGGTGTTTAAATGCAAATGGTTCAAATCCTAATGGTCCAGATTAGCACTACAGGCCCTTGGCCCTCTCTGTGATAAGGCCTTCTATATTTATTTTTTTATGTTTGAAGTCAAGCTTCATAGTTCATTGCAGTCGTAAAGTCGAGGTTCATGGTTGTATTGCAACCACATTTCTGGTCTGTTTATATCTCAGATTTAGTTAGACATACCGAACCCAAATGTAGACACATACCTCCTTATACATCACACAACAGCGTTGAGATCAAGAGGTCAAGGTCTCTGTGACCTTGGTAAAAACCTTGCTCTTTCAACATTAACATTTACTGTTTAGGTCAACTTTTCTGTTTATATCTCAGGTTTGTTTAATCATAATGGACCCAAACTTGGACTCAAGTCTTGCTAATAATGACACGACATCACACAATGACATTGGGTCAAACGGTCGATGGTCAAGGTCACTGATATGCATGGCGACCATTTGTAGTCTGTCATCCATCCACCAAAATTTCAAACTCACTAGCCCAGGTGGCGATCTAAATTTTTCCATTCATATTTTAAGATTGTGAACAGAAAATCATATACATGTATCGGACGACTATATTGCTAGTTGATCCAGTTTCATTAAACCTTTCAATCCTTAAAAACTAAATTGTTTTACGATGTATAGCATATTCTGTGGAATATTTTGAAATTAATATGACTGAAAGCCATTGAAGACTTTAGGGTTCAAGCCGGTAAAACTGGCCTTTGCAGTGACCGTGGCATGCAACAGGAATGCCCATTTACCACTGGAATAACTGGCACGATAATCGGGAGTACATTTTCAAAAATAGTCTTCTGGCCTGCAAATGGACATTCAGTAAGCAGCAATTTTCTCAACAAATCTGGACCATTCAAGTTTTAAGACTTTAACCCTTGGATCTCTTGTATGTTATGCTTTTAGTTAAATTATTTTCAAAATTCAAAATGTTCAATAGTTTTCCTTTATTTGATTTGAAATTTATGTACTAGGTTTCCAGATAAATTGTTTTAACCCTTTAACCCGCAAATTCATTCATGAAAAATTTAATTTTCTCAATTTTCACAATGTCCAATTGGAGACCAACAGCTTATTTTTTTGAAAATTAATCACTGCAATGATTGGCTCGGTTATCGAGCCAGTGATTCCAGTGTTAAATTTTCAGAAATAGTGTTCTCTTGGTCTACAAATGGACATTTCTCAAGACCACTGCAGAAGCCATTTTTGTTTAGCTTGAGTGTTATCCCTTTATTTGTCACGCCAGACAAAACTGGCTGCTGAAGTGGTCTTGCGGAATGGCTATTTGCAGGGCAAGAGAAGACTATTCTTGAAAAATTACTATTGGAATGACCAGCTCGGTAAAACACTGCAAATGGACATTCAAAGTGGAAATATTTAGATTTTCTTGACCAAATTTTACCATAAAAGGGTTAATTGGTTGATATATCAGTGTTGCTTTTATGTCCACAGATCCGGCTGTCAAGAAGTATTTAGCGATGTGTGAGAAGGGGTCGTCACTACAGAACGAAAGCCTGAAGCAAGCCTACAAGGGAATGTTTGACAAAATGGGAGCGTGTGGAAATAGTTGACCAACGGAAAAATGGAACCAAATTTCATTATTTCTAGGTGTATATAAATCTGAGAAGCCTATTAACCATAAGTTAATGTCCAAATTTGATCAGCAAAATCAGACTATTTCCTTATAGTGAATGTCCATTTGCAGGTCAAGGGAATATTTTTGAAAATTTACTACTGGAATGACTGGCTCTGTTATTGAGCTAGTCATTCTATTTTTAAAATTTTCAAAATTAGACATTTTGACATGTTTGCCAAAAACATAACTATAGCAGTTTAAAGATACGTTAACCTGTAATAAGAACGTCGTCAAGACTTAAGAACAGATTGACTGCGAAATGCAAGCCTGACGAGTTGTGACATCGAAATTCACCTTGCTTATATATACCTGACCAGTCGGGTAATAAATTTTAGTCCAGGTGTGTTCATCATATCAATAGTTTACAACGTTCTAGGGCAATGTCAAAGCCCTACTTAGTCAAAACTAGCTGTCAATTAACCCTTTAACACTCATATCAGCCAAAAATGGCTTCTGCAGTTGTCTCAGGGAAATGTCCATTTGCGGATAAAGAGAAGACTATTTTTGAAAATTGACCACCGGATAACCGAGCCAGTCATTCCAGTGGTAAATTTTCAAAAATAGTCTTCTCTTTGTCCTGAGAAAATTGAAATTGGGTTAAAGGGTTAAATTGCTAGAAAGTTGATACGTGACTATTTTGAAAACAATTTGACTGAAAGTTGTTTTTGTTATACGGAAGGCAGTATCGAGTAAGGATTTTAGTCGTGTTCTTAAAATAATCAACCGAGGATATTGCAAACTATCGATTCAATGAACATGGCTCGACTAAAATTTGTCACCTGGCTAACCGGGTGTAAGGGGAATTTTGATGTCACAACTCAATACTAAATTGCAGAACGGCTGTTAGCGGCAGAACTCTGAGAATGTTTTGTCTAATCGTGTGGTTTTATCAGCTTAGGATAGCTTTAAACCATACCACAGTGATGTCAATAGTCTATCTTTTACTGTGGCAATATCAAGGAAACTCTTGTACATTTTTCAACAATTTTGTTGGATGATGTTGCTGTCTTATGACAGCACCATCTTCCACCAAATTTGTTGAAAAATGAACACCAGTTTATCTTTAAATTTAATTTGAAAATTTAATATCTTTACATCAAAGCGGTGATGGTTAAGACCAATACAGAAGTTATTTTTGACTGGCCTAGTTATGAAATTCTCATGTGTAAATCAATCGAACCCTGAACCTCAATTTCAAAAAGCCTATACAGGTAAGCTGTTAATATTTTGAAACTAATTTGACTGGATGCTGTTGTTGTTAGATATCTGAAATCATGTTGTAATTACGACTCGCAACTAGTGTACGTGTCAGTCTGTCTGTCAAATTTGTGACATTTTGGACAAAATTACCCAAGTCCCAACTATAGTACATCGCACTTGTTTATAGTTAGCAATATTCTCAAAATGGACGCTGCAGTTCTCTAAAATCATGACTACCGTCTGCGTCTGTTATCCCTTTAACCATTGAATTTATTTTTAAAAGTTCGATTTTCTCATAGAAAATGTCCATTTGCAGACCAAGAGAAGAGTATTTTTGAAAATTTACCACTGGAATGATTGGCTCGGTTATCGAGCCAGTCATTCCAGTGGTAAATTTTCAAAATATTCTCTTGGTTTGCAAATGGACATTTCTCAAGACAACTGCCGAAGCCGTTTTTGGCTGATATGAGTGTTAAAGGGTTAACCCCTTAAGCCAACCAAAAACAACTTCTGCAGTGGTCTTGAAAAGGTTCATTTGTAGACCTAGACTATTTTTGAAAATTTGTCACTATAATGACTGGGTTGATAACCGAGCCAGTCATTACAGTGGTAAATTTAGAAAATTAATCTTTTATTCAGCAAATAGACATTTTCTATGAGAAAATTAAAATTTTCTTGAATTTGTTACGGGTTTAAAATTAAGATGAACTCATGTACTGCATTAATTAATTTTTTGTGAATAATAAAAAATTTGAGACAGACAGACTGACAGACGTATACTAGATAGTAGAGAGTCAAAACTAATAAAAATTAAACATATGCTTGTACATATTATCATTAAGTCATTGTGGTTATTTTCATATAAAAACACACCATGTTTATACAACACTTTAAAATCTTGTGTTTGTTTTGCCAGCCCAATGTACATGTGTGTGGTCAAGGACAGTGTATTGCAGTGTGCTTGGTTATGTACACTTAAGTGACATGAAAATCTGACATAACTCTCTAATCAGAGCAGCAATATACAATCAAGTTATGTAAAAAGTCAGCAATTAACCCTTTGACACTCATATCAGCCAAAAATTGCCTCTGCGGTGGTCTTGAGAAATGTCCATTTGCAGACCCCGAAGACAAGTTTTGAAAATTTACAACTAGAATGACTTGCTCGATAACGAGCCAGTAATTACAGTGGCACAATTTTTTTAATAGCCTTCTGTTCAAAATCTTCAAAAACAGTCTTCTCTTGGGCCTGCAAATTGACATTTTATTTGAGAAAATTTTCTTTAAATAATTTAAGGGTTAAGGAGTTAACCCTTTAACACTCAATTTTGTTAAAGAAAATTTCAATTTTCTCATAGAAAAGTCCATTTGCAGGCCAAGAGAAGACTGTTTTTGAAGATTTACCACTGGAATGACTGCCTCGGTTATCGAGCCAGTCATTCCAGCGGTAAATTTTCAAAAATACTTCTCTTGGTTTGCAAATGGACATTTCTCAAGACCACTACAGAAGGCATTTTTGGCCGATATGAGGGTTGAAGGGTTAAACAACCAAATTAGTCCTATGTGTATGCATGTCCAGAAAATCTTGTCGCTACAACTCCTACAGGCTGAGAGAGAATTGTATGAAATGTCACCGAATGATGGTACATATATACACCACCCAAAGATGTGCCGAGTGGTAAACGTTTTTGCATCAATCATGTGAGGCAAAATCCGTGGAATTTTAGTACGTACATCCCAAAACATTTGTCGCTACAACTCCCCCCTACCATTTGAGAGAGAATTGGATGAAACTTGACTGGATGATTGTACACAACCCAAAGACGTGCCTAATGTTATGTTCTTGCATTGAGTCATCGATCACGCATAACTGATTTTAGGGTGTGTGTGGCAAAATCATGAAATATCAGGCAAAAGCATGGCTTTTAGGTACATATGTCCCGAGAGTCTTGTCACTGCAACTTCTATCTAGTTTGCGAGAATCAATCTTTCCAGTTTATCCATCCATCATATGACATAATCAACTAGGTGACGTGTAGGATGAAGTCATAATCAATGACATGAATGGCATAGTTCATCACGAAGGCTTAATCAATGATGCACTAAGCGTTGTTGTACGAATTGTATGTCTTTACTGTTTAATAAACATGCTGTTGAGTATTTTGAAACTAATTTGACTGGCCGCTGTTGCTGCCATAGACTTAGCTGTACAGTTTTCAGGAAATTGATAGTCCGGATATTCACGGATCGATTGATTCAAACACGGGCGAGGTGTGGGTGGAGCTTAACTAGGGATGGGCAGGGCAAAGCTAAAACTGGAACAGTCCATTGGATGAAACTTGGGAGGATGATTGTCTGGTGTTAAAAGATTTTGCGTTGGTCATGCATGACTGATTGTCATGTAAACACCTTGAAATTTTAGTACTTAGGTTCTGAGTCTCGTCGCTGCAACTCCTCGTATAGCTTGAGAAAGAGACTTGAAATTTCAACTCTGCTTGACGCGTATATTCAGCATATTAGCTTTTATATAGGTGCTGTCATTGAGACGGAGTATAGATTATTGAGAATACACACAAAATATCTGCTAAATAACTCATATGTAGGTTAGAGTAACAAATAGATTGTGTATATACACTACAATGACAGTGTTATCACAGGGCCAATGGGGGGGGGGGGGGATCCAGTTTTAGCTATGCCCCGCCCATCTCTCTAGCTAAGCTCCACCCATGCGCTGACTGTTGGGAATTGGGATCGATCGATCCCTGAACTACCTGACTATCAATTTTCAGAAAACTACAGGTAAGATGTTGAATATTTTGAACTTAAATCTGGCAGCAACAGTACCCAATCAAATTAGTTTCAAAATATTTAACAGAATACTTATTAAATCGTAAAGACATACAATTCGTACAACAATGCTTAGTCCGTCATCAATTAAGCATTCGTGATGAACTTATCTACGGCATTCATGACATCATTGATTACGACATCATCCTACATGTCATGTAATTGATTGAGATGTCATACGATTGATTGATAAACTGGAAAGGTCCATAGTGTTGAGTCTAAGCGTAGTTGAAATTTACAAGTTCCTTGCTTGCCTGTTATGTTCTCGGGACAGAAATATGATTTATTTCTAGCTATGCCCCGCCCATTTTTTACTAGTGTTGGAATCGATTTGAAACTTTGAAAGCTAAATTCCCGAAATCTAAATTAAGGTAACTAAACAGGAAATTTGTAGAATATTTGGAAACTAATTTGACTGGGAACTGTTACTGCAATCGACAGCAACAACTGCCAGTCAAATAAATAGTTTTCTTTGAATTGTAAATTGATCAAAGACATACAATTCATACGCCTTTGTGACAGACTGAGTCACATTGATTATGAGCTCAGCTAGCGGGTGGCATATATGATTACCCTTTAATGGTCAAGATTTATCCAGAATGTCTTTTTGCGTACTAAATGTCCATTTGCAGACCAAAAGAAGAATATTTTTGAAAGTTTACAACTGGAATGACTGGCTCGTTTATAGAGCCAGTCATTCCAGCTGATATATTTTTTTAATAGTCTTCTCTTAGACCGCAAATGGACATTCCTCAAGACCACTGCAGAGGCCGGTTTTGGCCCGCTTGACCATTAAAGGGGTTTCGATTTTATCCAAATTTAGCTGGGACGATCATATGATGCTATCATGGTAGGTTCCAGAACTTCTAATCAGTGTTTTGATTGATTGATTTCTTTGGCAGCCATCTTGGATTGTCGGACAATTTATTTTAAGTCCTTTTAAAACGTATATCCCGCTTGGTGCATCAAAAGAAACCCTATCGAAATTGACGATGATCCGAAAATCTAATATAGCCATGATCCAGCGTCTTGAAAATAGGTTTGCTGACAACAATTCATACACTTTTGTGATAGACTGATTTTCGTGATGGGCTATGTCATTTTGATTGTGAAGTCAGCAAATGTGACGTATTTGATTAAAACGTATCTCCTAAGCTGCTCCATGGATTTTAATCAAATTTAGTTGCAACAACCCTATAATGATGGTATCAAGAACTTCTAATCAGAATTTTGATTGATTGATTCCTTTGGTGGGATTTTCTGGAAATCCTTTTAAAACATATATGGCGGGGTATTATGTGCATTTACCGGTGGGCTGGCAGGATAGCGGTCTCCGTAGAATAACTCTGCTACTGTTTATGGGATAGTTTTGAAATCTCATAGAATGGAACTAGGTCTGAGGAAGAAACCCGATCGAAATTGACGATGATCCGAAATCTTAATATAGC